>VDFB02340912.1:0-80179 GCA_007258455.2 Sequoia sempervirens
CCCAATTTTTTTGTGTCGGCATAATTTAAATAATTACTTTAAGTTGTCGAAAAGGGAAAATTAAAAAGGACAACTTATGACAACTTAAATTAATGGTCCAAAAATAACTTAAGTTTTAGAAAAGTTAAATATATTGATTAAGTTACTTTTGGATGAATTCTCAAAAGAATTAAAATAAAAGTGAAAAGGAAAAAAGATGGGAATTCAAGAAGTTGGAGGAGTTACGGAGTGGAGATGAATAAATGTTTTCAGGAGCATTGTTTGATATATGCTGGTTTTGAATTTGGAGATTATGGTTCTTTGTCGGTTGAACAAGGTTCACCACATCCTTTTGGAGGACGAAAACCCTCTAAGAGAAGATCAGCTTTGATGGTGAGATTATCCACCCTGGCTAGTTGTGGGAGAAATCACTCAAGTTTCTCACATGGTTTTAAATCGATTGGTTTTTTGAGGAAATTTGTGAAGTCTTTGTAAAGACAAATTTCTGATTTCAAAACATTCAGATGAGAATTAAGAAGAATTTAGTTGTATCTGTAAGTCTCTTTTGTATATTTCAATGGAAGAAATAGAATATTCTTTATGAATTCTTCGACCATAGTTGCAGTATTTCAAGTACAATGAAATGGATTCATAAAATGTTATTTTCTACCGCCGAGTCAAAATTATTGTAATAAGATGACTGTATTGAAGCATCGTGAAGAAATTGATTCCCATGATATGTTGCCTATCACAGAGGTTCAATCAATATCAAGTTGCAATATCTAAATAGTCTAAGCTTAGTGGAGCCATTAATGTTAAAGAGGACAAATTATTGGAGGCATGGCGTTATATCCCAACATAATGGTGCAGAGTTTATATGAAACCGTCACTAAAAATTAAAGGATTTGTATATCGGTCACTAATTGTGTTAAACCAGGAGGAAATCATTTTAAGTATTCGGTTTTGTTTGAAGCTTCGTATTAATCAGAACTCTTGACTTGAATTGCCGCTTATTTCCTTTGAGGAGTTGTTGGATGGTAATTGAAGCGCCTTATCATCTTAGAATTGTCCAACATTCTCAGTGTGACTTCGTTGAAGAGCTGATTAAGCATATTTCGAGAGGGAGACTTGTGAAAATGCACATATTATATGTTGAACTGGAGAAAATCACCAGACGCGCTATGATATTTAATATTAGTGGTTTTATCAACAAGTGACGATTGAGCTTCCAAATATTATTTAGTTTGGTAGTATCCAACGCACAAGTGACTCTTCATAGAGTCGGCTTGTCTTATTTGGACTGGAGAAATATTACGGGAAGAAGGTCATTGTTTATATAAACTGTCTCTTATCATTTAATGTTGAAACTGCGATAAAGGAGTCGTGCTATTCGAAGATAAACCCGTAGCAGTGTGGAAACTTTGGTTACTCCATACTAAAGGTGTTGGTTTTATTTAAGAGGAGGCAATTTATATAATCGCAGCTTCAAATATATCTTTGCCTCAATTCATGAATATTAACCATGGGACGGGTCAGAGTATGCTGTTTCAATGAACAAGTAATAGCGATTCTTGAAGGAGTAACGAATATTGCAAGAGCCGTCTTAACTATGGGGCAAGTAGTTTATATTAAAAAATCGGATTTGTTTTTAAGTGGTGCGATCCTTGTTACCAAGGGCAGCGATGCACTTCAAGGGGCATGTTGCTTATAAAGGTTGCAACCTTTGATAGGTTGAGAGGGATATAAAATCAGATTCAATCCAGATTTTGAAAAGTGTGTTAAATGAATATGTGAGATAGAAGAGCAGAAATAATAAAGAGTTTGTGTGAGCTTTAAATGAACATTATATATCACAAAGGATAAATTAGTAAGAGGAGAAAGTGCAGATCAGTTGTGAAGAAGTCCATTCATACAGATTTTCAGGAGTTGGTGCTCCCTGTAGGTTGGTGCCTACAAAAATCCATAGCGGTTTGGTGCCTCCAGTAGGTTGGTGCCTACAATAGTTGTAATTGGTGATTTATATAAAAGAGCATTATTTTGTGCCATGGTTTTCTCCCATAAGGGTTTCCACGTAAATCTTGGTGTTCTTGTGTTCTTAATTGTCAAAATCTTGCATGGTTATTATTGTTATAATTAATTAAGTTTAAATTGGTAAAAGTTTGTATTATATTGATTCACCTCCCCCTCTCATATAATCGTGTGCTCATCATTATTCTGCTACATGTAAAATTGACTTTGCACAGTTTTCTTTGTTTAACCAAATATGGCTTTTTCTGGGATAATTGAACTCCGTAAATCTATATTCATAACATTCCAATTATTTTAGTTTATTTTTTCCAATCTATGGAAGTTTTCATTACTGAATCCTATTTTGGAACTTTCCTTGCAAGTATCAGTAAAAAAATTCTCTAGTCAGTTGGGGCTTTCCATGCAGATTTCTCAGATTTTTTTCTCCACTGAACTAATTTATGAATATCATTGATTTGACTGATATCTTATGAATGCTCATGATTTGCAGTTCTGTATTGTTTCTGGATTCAATTGTGGATGATTGTGGAAACTTTATATCATTAGCTGATGATTTGACTGATAACTTATGAATGCTGATGATTTGACAGGTTTCCTGGTACCATCTATTTATTTTAGATTACAAAGTTATTTTTGATTCATTCTCTATTTGTCTGTGATACAGCTTGCTGTGCTAGCTGGCGATTTTCTTCTTTCCAGAGCATCTGTAGCACTTGCTTCGCTGAAAGACACAGAGGTGAATTCATTTTTCTAATTTTCTTTTTATGTTTATTTGTGGGACAATGCTGTTTGTTATAGTCTTCATATTGTTATCTCATTATTATTAATGTTTTAACAAATATGATATAGTCATATACATTAGTGCAACCCTCTAAAATGGAAGTCTAAGCCACTCGTGATTTATTGATTATAGTGTGAGCTATTTTCCAGTAACAATATCATAGCTAATTTTTGCATAGGAACTTAGGGTCTGATTGTTGAAAGGGGGTTTGGTGTCAACAAGCCAGAATTTCCTGGAACGGGGCTGTCCTTGCATGGCAAATTCTTTTAGCATTTTCCATCAGGTTCTTTTAAAAAGTATAATATTTTGAGTATAGCTGTTGAAGCCAAGAAATGGAGCTTGAATATGAAATGATTCTTCATCGGTTGATAATTCCTCTACATATAATTTAGCTTTCCAATTATTATGCATGATCTTGATAATGATCTTCATCCTCAATTTTCATCTTGTGTCTTCTGTGCTTTGATTGGAATTAAAAACGGATGATACTATCCTCATTTGTTAGTAGATCTACACATCTTGATAGCCAATGCGTTGCGTGTATCTGTTTTCCAATCTTCTACCAATCATTTGAAATTTACCTCAATTATTAAATCTAATGAATTTAATCATTTTGAATGGGTTCTTTGTATGTACACTTGCTTGGAATATGAAGTTGTCATACTGTAACACGAATTGTCTTCCTTAACAACTTATGTACAACTACAAGGATGACTATATGTCTTATGAGCCATTTGCACTGCTTGAGTAGGTTGACTCTGCATGCTACCATGTAACTCGGGATATTGCACATTTCCATCCGCTACTATCACTAGGACTGCCTTAACTATGCTATTCACAATACCATCTGCTTTGTGAAGAAAGTACTTTAGGTTGATCCTGACACACAGTGCTGATTAAATCCAATCTGGATGATGTCTGATAGCCATAGTTAACTGGAGACATGGGGTAAAGGTATCAGCATGGGGACAGAGATGCCATTAAGATTGGGACACATGAGTAATTGAGTAAGGGAATGGCAATATTATATATAATTTAGTTACCAAAAAATATGGCTACCGGGATGGGGAGCTGCTCTTGTTTGTTTACAATAGTTTTCTGGTAGATATGCTGATAGTTCATTTGTGAACCACCTCAGGAATGGTTAGGAAAATATTTTGATTGCAACCTTGGGGTCAGAATTACCATATTTAATTTGCTTCTTCAAAGGAAAAAATAATTTGGTTACTTCTCAATACTTTCAACACTAGTGGCTGCTTTAAATCAAATAGAGTGGTAGTTCCATCAGTTGTGTAGTCTTCAAATAGCTGTATGTTCTTTCTTTCTTTTCTTTTTGTTCTACACCTACAGCAGTATCAAACTCTATACCTTTGTGGAATTCATATCATTTGGCCAAAATCCTGTGTAAGGTATTCATTCTTCATAATTCCTGCTTTTCTTTTATGAATTGTTCTCTTCAAGCCTGAAGCAGGCAAATACTTTTATCGGTACTCTTGAACCATGCTAACAGCTTATCTGAACTACACATTATACACCCCTATATCAAAAAACTCATCAGGTGATCCAGAGGATTGGATGTCTCTGCAGTGACTAAATCACAAAATCATATTTAACATCAATTTCGAATAGTCAACCTGTATGATTCATTTAGAAACTCAATTACATGTTTCCACTGGGCAATACTTTCCCTCTTGGGTTCCCCGAGGAGATTGTGCTTTCATATTCATAAATCACAGACCACATAGTTGGAGCAAAAGGAAGTTGGGTTCAAATCTGCACATTTCTTAATCATGCATGCAACCAAGAACAATCAAATATTTCATGGTTGTGTTCCATTCCATATATTTACTTCTGTGATAAGTATGGATAGACATACTGCTGGGTCCTTTGGGTTTGTTGGCCTTTGCTCAAAAAATGCACGATCCTTGCTTTCTGATTTGCCTTGGGGTTATATTAAAATGACGGGAATGAGAGAGAAACAAAATTTTGCTCTTGGTTTCAATTGCAGTGATTTGGAGGGCCTGTTCTAATCATTCTAATCCATTTGCAGCAACTAAGCTCTGTTCCTGCAAGTTGACTTGCAGCAAAGGTAATTTTCCTTCTGCTTTTCTGCAAGTTGGTCTTTTGTCTACCTTTGCTTACATTTGATCCCTTCACTGAATTTTGTGTTGGTCATGGCGGTCTGATTGAATGTCTTCGCCTCTGTATTACTTCCTAAGTGTTATGTTTCATATAATCCTATGCTGCTTGTGTTTTCTTATGCTTGTCTTGTACCTGAGCACGTGTATTAATTGTGGTTGCTTATGCAGACCTCGGGCTGCTTTGTTGACTTCACATGGCTTTCCACTTGGTGCAAGTATAATGCTGGTTGATGATGACATTTTATTTCATTGGTGGGCCCCACTTCTATAAGAGAAGCATGAGGCATGTGGGATAAGTGTGAGAAAGGGAATACTTAGTATATTGTACAAACTTGATTTTTATATTATAAAAGTGTGACATCATCCATGTTAGGTGCCATGAAAGATCCTGTCTTACTAAACAAGATTGGGCGCTATAAACAAAAAGATTGGTTTATTTCCTAAGGCTTTTAGGTGTCACATAAAAAACATTTTGTTTTATTTAGCTATTCACAAGGGAAGCATCATATATGGTTTATCATAAGGTGTTGTTGAAATTGCAAGTTGGAGGTGTGGAAAATGGAGGCAAGGATGGTCCACCATACCATTCATCACTTGTTTATGCAAATGGAATCATGTGGGAGGTGTTTAGGTTTTGTTTCTTGTATTTTTGATACTCAAGTGCTAGCTATTTCTGGATTGAAACTGTGTGAATTTTTTGTATCAAAAAATAGCTAGCACTTGATTATCATGGACTGTGGAAACTTTATGCTGTTAATTTTTGATATTGTTAATACCTCCTATGTGTAATGTCCTTAATTGGTCAATGTAGGGATTTGACTAATTTTCTAATTATGTGTGCAAACTGAAATAATAAATGAATACCGAGATAGGTGTCAAATCCTGCTGAAAGGAATGTTATTGCCGATTCTATCATTGAAAATGCTAATTCACAATATGGTAATCAGCATTCATAGTTTGATGTAAACAACAATATCCCCAATCATATAATATTCAGCTGTGGACACTGCTTACTACTGTATTTCTGCAAACAGTATTGAATGAATATAACTATCAACCCCTTAATACCACAGATAAACAGCAGTATAATATGCAGCTGTAAGGACTGATAAACACCTAACTCCACCTGTGACGACGATGAAAACAGTAATGGAATTCAGAAATATAGAAACAGCATATACTGGTTATGAACAGTAATGTAACACACAAGAATGTTAATTGCAGCCTGGAATGACACAACAGCCTGAATCAATTTGTATTGCAGCTATTTCCTTTGTACGATACCCTCCTATTATAGACCATGTTTTATGTAATATAAAAAGGCAGCTTAATAACTTTAGAAGGCAACCTTTATCAAGTTAAAGTACAAATGGAGCAGCAAACCTGTACGGCATTATTAAACCTTCAATATCCTGTGGCTGGGACCCACTTCACATTATATTGCTTGCTAAAATACAAATGGTGTAGCAGATAAAGTATTTCCTAAAGCTGCGATTCCCCAAGTTATCTAATTATGATATATATTTTCTCTTTAGAACACGTACGACAATTAGAAGAAGCTCTCCAAGCTGATAAAAAATAATAAAGCCAAACAAAACAGATTCTTGCGTCAGAAATTGTCCCTTCTAGGCATGGGGGTTCCCTTATGAGAGTGTATGGCTGGCAACTCAAGGAAATAATGCACCAATCGATACCAATCTTTCATTTGAGCATATGTATTAATATCAAACTGTAGCGATAACTTAATAAAAAACACATATATTAGGATATGATATTCTCAAATGTAGTGATTGGATAAAGCCGACAAACTCCCATAAAAAAGTGCAGCGATAATCTCCACGCTTTCTTTATTATTTATCTATCTCAGCCTTTAAAGAAAGTGTGGCTGGGGTAACTTATGGTATTATGCTCTATTTTTAGGTCACTATAACTTTCATGAATTTACCTGCATTTTAAAATAATTCTCGTATATATTTTTCTTGAATTTCGCGACTGGAATGTATACAAATAAAATACTTGAATGATTTTTCCAACATCGAATATCCATTTGCCCTGTAAATTCCTTTGATACATATTTGAAATCACCATTTAAGCACATACACGAATCTTGAATGAATCCACCTCTGAATTTTTTCTGCACACACTATGACCCTGAATGGATCACATAGTATTGGCTAGGGAAGATCTTTCACTCCCAAAACCAATCTCACCATAGGGTTTTGTCTAAGGCAGAAGAGATGAACAATGTTCATCCTCACAGGGAAAATAGAGTTTCATAAAATAATCCGAATGTGCTTCTTCTCCAATTTCCCTTTTGTAAGCACTTTTGAACTTTTGGGAAATAATAAGTTTAATCTACTTTTTAATGATAAACCTTTAGCTTCAAATAAGTGATTTTATTTTATTATTTTCTTTTGGGTCTTAAAATCACTTTAAAAATCTTATTTATAAATAATTAATATAAGTTGTCTTTAAATTCACCTTTTGACAACATAAATATTAATTATTTTTCTGCACATCTACCCAAAGTTGAGGAAAATAATAAAATAGCCCACAAGTGAATTTTGATTATGCCAACATACTAAGAAGCTCACTAGAGATCCAACTTAATTAAAATTGATACTTTCCAAAAATAGAATATTCCTCCAAAAAGTTTAGAATACATCCGAAATGTCGAAATTGCACACGGAAAGAATCAACAGACTCATCTTGATCCCTTGAACACAACGTCACTATTTGAACTCCGTTCCAAAAAGGTTGGTGCTCTCCAAGAAATTTGGAGCTTCCAAAGATGTTGGAATGAACAAAAATGGGGACATTATACTATTTGTCCCATATATGCAGCCATTTTTGGAGTTTTCTTGACATGTAGAGCAGCAAAGATTTTTTTTAATAAGCAGCAATATTCTATTATTTTGGCACTTTCATACTTGGCAAAAGAGGGCGATGAGATGGCACGGATATAAGCATTTGTCAAGGAGAATTGTGCCAAGCAAAGCATAGCAAAGATGTGATTTTAACAACAAATCTAAGTCAGTGACAATGGATTAAATTAAAATTTAAGAGGTTGCAAATGCAGTGAGGGTAATTTTAAATTCTGTTTTTCTTATCTGATTTGGTTTTAAATGATTTTGTATGCTCGGGGTTGTTGCTGTTTGCAGAGGTGATATACATGAATCATCTTATATTGCATAGGCGGCGTTCCGGAATCACATATGTGCATGATCCCAATGCAAAATTTGGTGGCAAAAGAAAAATTATCTACAGGAGTTTGATAGTTCTGACAGAGATCAAATCTAATCTAGTTGTCTTGAATGTAGAGTATATATCTGATCGTGCTCTGTTTCTGCAAAGGGATGACCCTGAATACTTATTCTCATCCTCCTGAACTTTTCAATCAGATTTTCTTGCAGGGGAGAGTTAATAGGCGCTGTTGCAAACAACTGGTTAATTATCTTCTTGGATTTGTCAGTGTTTAAGTCCAGCCAGGATTCCCTTGCCTACAAATTTATGGATATTAGATTTGATTTTGTTTTTGTTCTGCGAGTGGGATAATTGTAAAAAGCAGAGAGCTAATGTGTTTGACAACCCCTTGTAATGGTGACAGATGACAGTATCTTATGCATTTTGGGCTGATATGAAGATTCTATATATTCATGTTTTTTCTGATTTTTTTGAGTTTGGATGGGCTAGGACTTTTGTTCTATTGTAAATTTTTGTCTGCTGATCAAGTTTTTTTGGGGCATCAATCTCTGTAGTCCAGACTTTGTTTTTCATGCTTGCTTATGCTGCAAGTAGAGAGAAGGCAATGAAGATCCTCTTCATTATGTTAGTGTCTTCATAGCTGTTTGGGAAAATTCAGGGGATATGTATATTCTTGATGTTACATTTGCTAACATGGTTTGGTTTTGGTTAGTTGGTCCTCGCAGGTACTTCTTAAAATGTATCAAAGTCTATTTGAGTAGGTCTTTCTAATACATGACATGGTTTCTTCTTGTTCAGTTATGGATATTTGAAATATGCTTCTTACTGAACGATTCTGGTATCTATAGGTATGCATTTGACTGTCATAGAGCTATGGTTATAGTCTTCCTGTATCATCTTGTTTCTCAAATTTGATGTTGCAGATATGTTTGTTTTACTTTTAAGAGCTCACGTGTGACTTTGTTGTCTATGTGGTCAAGGCGCTGATCTGCAGTAGACTATCCTTCCACCATACCATTTAAAATCATCAAAATTCAGCTTTCATTTTCATTTTCAGTTTTAGTTTCCTTCCCTACCTATTTGCATGATTCAGTTTTATAAGTTTTGCTGAATCTTTGGAGAGCTCAAATCAGATTTACATTTAGATAGTCATGCTTGTAAGGTTTTCAGGTTGCACATGTATTGTTTAGTTGAGTGGATTTATCTTGAGAATCATTATCATTTGTTGCACATGGAAACATGTCATTATCTGCATTATATAAGGTCTAATAGGTCGGTTGTGGCAGCCTAAGGGTATGGTTTTGTAGGCCTAAGTTATAGTTCTGCATTTCATTTCAATTGTCTTGTCTAGAGACCCTTGGGAAACACCCTCCTAGGTTTCATAGATCCAACAGAAGAGTCTGACCACTCTTATCACTTGGTATCTGACTGTTCATTCTGTAAGGATGAGCCTTGCTCTCCTATCTAGGTCAACTCTGTTTCCCATGTGTTGATATTGAGTGCTAGTTTTAGGAGAGTGGATCAATGTTCATTTATAGCCAACAGCGTTCATTCCTTTAGATTTGTTGGCTACTTTCTTGTGAGTGTGTGCAATCAAATAGCAGGAAAAGAAGTGTACGGTTTGTTTTAAAAGGGGTCTTTTTATAGTGTGATTGCATGCTTGTGTCATTTTTGTCTAAACCAAATCATATTTAAGATGTAGAATTCAAAATAGTCAGTTGTTTTAGATATAGAATTAAGGTTTTCTGCTTTATTTCATGGGCAACATGCTTGGTAATTAAGGCTGAGTTATAGTTGGAAAAAGCGTTGTAGGATCTCAGGGTTGACTGCCAGAAATTTATGCCAGTTGATTTGAATACATATCTGTGGTATATACAAAATTAATTGAGTTGATTGAGTTCATGCCTTCATCTTGTTTGCAAGCTGGTTTTAGTTTACTTGGTAATATGTATGGAAAAATATAGACGTTTGAAATTCTATCCCATGGCATCATGAAGAAAAAATTCAGTTTTGTTACACAGTAGTTGAGTTTTTCATGCATATTTATATCAAGGAGTCGCTCTATTTAAGTTTAATGAGAATTTGTGAATCAATGTGAATCCTAGGCTTTTTGATGTTGGGAGAAGTGTTTTCTTCCGCTAATATATGCTTCCATGTCACATCCCCTGCTATTTTAATATTTAGTACTAGGACTTTATATATGTAAACGTTCTTTTGTTTGGAAGTCTCTATTCACATTCCTTTCATTTTCATGCTTACAATATAGTAAACAATACAGAAGCTGCGTACAGATGGCACTCCTTGATGATAGTAGCCAACAAACAAACTGTTTCAACTTTCAACAATTGGGCAATAGATTAGTTAAAGTTGTGTAATAATTGATGCTAGCTTCCATGACTAACTTATAACTTCATGTAGGTTGTTGAACTATTGTCAAAGGTGTTGGAACATCTTGTCACTGGTGAGATAATGCAGATGACAACATCATCAGAACAATGCTGTAGGTATGTTGTACTGTATCTTGTATTCCAATAAAGGATGTCTTTGTGTGAAGTTTATTTGGAAAATGGTTGGATGTATGCACTAAGAAAATGCTGAATTTGGCACATGCATATAAACTGCATATAACAATTCTCTTCAAAAAGGTGAATAAATGGTTGAATGATGACTTCAGCAAATGCATAAAAAAGGTTTCATAAATATAACATTATGCTCTTAATTGCTTTACATATATATAAAACATTGCAGGTATGTTTATTCCTATATTTATTATGTCTACCTGTATTGTAATTTAAAAAGGTTTCATTTAGGAATGCTTCTAATAGGATAGTTATGTTCATACAGTTATGCATCCATCACGAGTGTATGTTTATTCTTTTCCTTGCATATATCCATATTTATGATTGCCTGTATCACAATTTTCCATAATCAATAGGTTTGTTATAGTTGTAATTATGTGAATTTTTGCAAGCTAACTTTAAATAATCTTGTATATATATATTTATATATAGTCTTTTCTAGTCATAATGTGTTCTCTTTTAAACGTATCTAGTTTCTTTCCTACTCCTACGCATTCATATGGATTCCTATAGGTGTCTTAGCATTTGCATGTCCAGTTTATTCTTTACTTTTCTTATTTAGGCTTGTTTTAGTTTTGGTTTCCAATAATTATAAATTTGTGTCTCTCTTGTCACATTCTTGTCCCTTGAACTGTTACATCCCGATTTTATAGCTACTATTGTATAGGGCAATTGATTGTAATGTTTGAATCTTGATGATGAATAAAACATGGTTGATCTCGTTATTAAATGAATGAGTCCTGTTTAAATGATGGTTTTATTTGATTGTTACTTCTAAATGATTTAGTCTTGATTAAATGTTGCATACAATTATGGAATAATGTTATTCTAACTTGTGAGATGTTTTTACCTTGTTATGAGCATATGACTGCCGATGTCATGTCATGATGTGCAGGTATGAAGACTGTTCCTCCGGACAGAGGAGAGACATCATTCGGGGAGGAACTTGGTCGGGTAAACAGTAACGATTACCAAATTGAGCATACACACACATACTATAAATCTGAGAACCAAGTCTGATAAGTTGGTCTTGATAAGTCATCCATAGGCTTTAGGAGTCTAGTTTACTTCTTTGTGCTTGAGAGTGATGATTGTTTGTTTATCAGACTTACAGTATTATGCTCATAACGTGAATGGACATAAGCGAATAGGTTAAGTGGGTGTGTATATACATGTATATAGTATACTGAGGTATATACGAGTATATATGTGTATATATATACACACACTACCTGTTATCTATGGATAAATAATATTACTATAATATTTGCCTTGGAATTTATATATATATATATTGAAAGTACGTGGACCGACTCGCAAAATATATATTCGGCAATAAATATGTATATGTATATATATTTATATTTGTTAAATATAAATATATTTATATATAAGTAATTATATATTAAAAATTATATATAATATTATTATAGTTATATTAAAATATATATGTATATTAAATACTTGGGTATTTAAATATTTATATGTTTAATATTTAAAAGAACTATAATAATATTTATATAATAAAATATATATAATGAAATTATATTTTATTTTAACTTCTTAATTTATGGAAATTAACTTATTACTTAAGTTTAATAGTATTTTAAAATCTCTTAAGTGAAAATTAAAGATTATATTTTATTAGGAGTAAATAAATATAAAAATATATTACCAAGAGTAATTTGGGGAAATTAAATATTACCTTGTGTAATTGGGAAAACGATTTTTACTTTGCATAGTTAAAATCGTTATTTAAATAATTGAATAAATCAATTATGGTAAAATCGAACCCTTAGTATTGAAAATGATTTTTGAAGCCTTAAATCATTTCTTTTAAATAATGGAAAGCAATTTTCAATGTCAAAGAATAAATATTATTGTTTGAAGAAGGAAATTCGTAATTTGTAAAATATGGAAGTTTAAATATTAAAAGGTAGCCATATGAAGTATTTAACATATAAACAAAATACATTTGAAAAGAATCGAACTTCATTTAAGGAAACATTTGAAAAAGTTCGAACTTTAGAAAATGAATGAAAATAAAAATGAAACTCTCCCGTGAAATGGCGGAAGTTCCTGCGCAGCTGGAAATGAAGGAAGACATTTTCAAAGCTCTAAACCAGGAAAATAACAACGAACCTCTGTGTTGGATCGATTTGGAACTTGACCTAGGACGCAGCAATAATATCAGGTTAAATTTATACGCCTGGCAGCAAAACGTGGCTGTAGGTGGCATTTTTATTGCAGAGTTGAAAAGTTCTTGTTTTGCTGTCAACAAACTGGTCGAATCATCCTCAATCTTGATGACAAGAGTGTTGGAAATGCGCCAAGTATATTTTGACTTTTTCTGGGCACTTTGCTGTCAATTATCATGCCTCCTTTAGTGGATTTCGTTGCATTTCGGGCCTATAAATGGACGCCCAGCCATTCAATGTTTCATGACTTGAGCAATCCGAGTTTAGTAGTTTCATCAGACCCTCATATCCATTTCATTATTTGGTTTCTATTTCTGTTTTGCTGAGTAGAAAAATACAGTGAAATTTACCAGCAATTGCCTTTAACTGTGAAAATCCCAAATTAAGCTGAGAGTTCCTATTTTCTGAGCATTTATATCTCCTGTGAGTATTTACATTCCTGTGACATTTGAGAAGTCTGTTGAGCATAAAATCATTCAAAACTGAGAGCTTTATTGGAAGAAGGACTGGAACAACAAATAAGAGAGGAAGCTTACAACCAGGCATGAAACCTTTACCATTTATGATTTTTAATCTGATTAAAGTGTTTTCTATTTGCTGTGTGTGCAAGTCTAGAAAGTAAAATTCTGGGATGCATTTTCAAAGGGTATATTTATAAGTTATGCTTATAAGTGAATTTAAATAAGGGGTTTCATGTGAAAGAATTTAAGGGAAGTGTTTATTTATTATGAATAAAAGGGAAATCATGTGAAATTGATAGGAGAGGATTTATAATGCATTTTGAATGGTTATTGCATGTTGTGTATGATCTCTGTATATGGAGAATATGTAGACGTACTTATTATCTACTAGGATTGAAATGATGGCAAAATCAAGTGAAGTCTTTTAGCTTAAGTTGTTAGGATAACTGAGACAAGTTAAGCACTCCTAGGATAAAGAATTCCTAGTTAGGAGGATTGATACAAGACACTTGAATACTGTTTTCATTTCTAGTAGGTTCGTGTGATTGTAGGATGTCTGGGATGATAGTTTCACCCGTTGAAGGACAAACCTATGCGTAGAGTAAGGAAGCCTTAAGTCAAATCGGCCCTGAGTAGTGTTTATGATAGATGACCTTCATTCGAAGTACTGAATGAGAATACTTTGGCCAAAGTAGTGAAAGGTATGACATCCACCTAGATGTGAGATAGTTGAGACTACACTGTCAGTTCATTGTGATCCGAGTACTAGATCGAGATTGTGAAATAGCAAGGTTCTAGTTGAGTAGGACACAACACTATGCTCAGTTGGTAATCGTTAAAGGATACCCTACCAATCTCTTCTTCGAAGGGAGGGCCATTCATTAAAATGATCGTGCGGGGGACCGCATTATAAGTCCGTGGTTGGCGGAAAAGCGCCCGAGTGATGTTTCTCCTCCACAGTGGCGGCCGATGTACCAAGATTTGAAAGGACGGACTCCTGGACCTTCTTACTTCTATTTGTGCAAAAGCTTACGAGCTTTGTATGTATTTGTATTACTTTTTAACTCTAATTTATATTTGTAATGAAAATGAAATTCATGAGGAAACATATTGTAACTTGTACGTGTTTATCAATAAAGAAAGGAAGAAATTTTATTGTATTATCTTTGTTACTTGTTACCTTTACATGTTTTAAGTGAGAATTGGAAAGTTTTTAATTTACTTGGGGAGATTGGTTACATGAACCATGTGCAACCTTTCTCCCCCCTTCTTTTAGTCAATCTTGGCCTGCAACTAACCAATTTTTTTTCTCCTTGAGCTCTCTATCATCGTAATGATGGATCACGGAGTGTTATCCAAAATGTTGATACAAAAACTCTTACACAATTGAATCTAGAAACAGAAGCTATCAACTTTATGGATTGTGGAAATCTGATAACATTAAGGCAGAAAAAAGTTGAAACTATATCTGAGATTCCAGATTAATGTTGGCAAGGAAAAGAAAATGGACCATGCCTGGCAGGCTGGCATAATAGGGTTAGTAAATTTCTTTCCATTATCTTTAGAAACAATTGTGGCTGTCAGATCAAGAAAGGAAAACTATGTTTGTTCAGATAATGGGGGTCATGGCTATTATCATCTGAATTTATCTCAGCTCTCAAAGTTCAATGCTCTCACCTGTGTTTTCACCCTTTTTGATATCCCTTCTAGCTGCAGATTCTCTTCACCCTATGCCTTGCCACTTCACCACTAGGTGAGTTGGAGATATTATTTATAAGTAACAAGGGTAAACATATAAAAGGAATCTGTAGGCTGGACCGAAGCATTGCAGTAGATATCTTATCTTTACTTTTTCTCATCAGTTTAACAAAATTAGCTACTTTGCCTATCTCTACCACCTGAACTTATTGCATAAAACAAGACTGACAAAGATGCTAAATATTATTTCCACCATACAAGAGCTTGACTGGACATCTGAGACATGCAAAAAAATCTTTGTGCCCTCCTTACATTATATACCCTAAAATAGACCTCTATTTGTTTAATCCATGGCCTTCAAATGACTTAATTTCAATTTACCATGCAGCAGTTAAGTTATTGAGAAGAAAAGTATGAGCTTTGTTAGGGTTTCTTTGAAGCTTGTTCTGATGGGGTTCCTTCTGTGTTTTCTGATCTTTGAAATCCTTTGATTTGTTAGTTCTTTGGTTATGAGCCAATACTGGGGTTATCCCCATTCTTGCCGCTGCTCAACCCTATCTCCCTGTGGTTCTTTTAGAGAGATGGTGGTAGGATTAGGTCTGTCCCTATGAGAGAAGGAAAACAATGCGGTAATGGCTGCAGGAGGGAAGGAGGAGGGAAGGAGAAGATCAGTTAGATGACAAATGGATCACATCTGTTCATATTGGCCTTGGAGAAATTTTCAATCATCAAGCTTGATGTTCTAGAATTCAGGAGAAATGCCTCACCCTTGCATGGAAGCAGTTTGATCCACAGATTCCTCGATGCTCAGATCCCCCTTGAAGATCTCTAGTTTTGGGCTAGAAGAAATTGGAGAACAAATGAAGAATATGAGATTCGATCATATGCTAAAGGATATTTAATTGTAATCTTTGCTAATGAATCTAAGTGCTATGGAGTGTTTGCTGGAGGCTCCTATTTCTTTAGCAACATGGGCCTTTTTATGAAGCATTGGCATGTTGGCTTCCAGCCTATGGAAGAAACCCCTTAAACTGCACCAGTTGGATATGTTTGTATGCTCTCCCTTAGGAATCTTGGTCACATGTTTTCGAAATAATTGCAAAATCCTTGGGAGTGCCAATTGATATTACCCAGCCTTTTCATGTTGAATTTCACTTAATTTATGTCAAGATCTGTATGGAGCTAGATCTCATCTCCCCCCTTCCTAAAAACCACTCTAGAAGTAGGTGAAGTTGAGTGGATCTAGACTTCGGACTATGAGAGCATTCCTTTTTGATGTAGAGGATGTTATGAACATGGCCATCTTATTAGAGAATGTCTGGCAATACATAAACCAAACTAGTCAAATAATAATCAAGAAGTTGGAAACGGTGGAGATGGCTTTATGAAGCCAAAAAGGGAAAACATTGCCACGAAAGGGAATCAAGTGGGAAAGAAGAAAGGGAAATGAGGCCATTATCTAGCACGGGTGGAAGATAGTAAAAGAGACATAATTTCAAGATATCAATATAGGAGGAATAGAAGAGATGATTGTGGAGTATGAATATAAAGGTGATCTAAAAAGACTCTTGTAGGAGCTGGGAGAAAGTTAAGCTATTGCTAGCCCAAGAAAAGGAAATTCTTGAATTCTCCTAGCTAGAAATATTCCCCTAGAAGGAGAAATTGAGATTAGACCTTGCAATCAACAAGAGGTCTTGGAAGGATGTAGCTTTGAGCAAGAAGGAAATGGGAAATCTCCATATCATAAAAGATTTGAAATGGTAAGCGGACTTTTGAGGTAAAAAATTAGGAAGACCTAATAGATAAGCAACTCTTTAGAATGCCTCCTTAGGTGAAGTTTTAGTTGGTCAACAATTGAAATTGGAAGACATCTTGGCAAGCACCAAGAGAACAAGTTTTCTCCATGATGATTCTTTCTTGGAATATAAGAGCGCTTAATTCCTACACCAAGAGACATCTGCTCTTGGTTCTCTTGGAGAATTATAATTCAGATTTGATATTGCTATAGGAATGAAAACTCACAAAGGTTCAATTGTTTGATTATTGGATGGTGTGCTATGTAAGGTCTATCTCCTTAAAAATCAAGTTTCTCATTTTTAATATTTATGGTCCCCAAGTCAAGTTAAGGAAAATTGTTGGAATGAGATTCAAGGCTATATGAAAATGGTAGTAGAGACCCATCTTATATTTGTTGGGGACATAAATGCCAAGATAGACTCATTTGAAAAGAAAGGGGGCACTTAGAAGATGAAAGAGAATGAGAGCTTTATCTCCTTGAATATTCAGAGCTTTGTGATGTTAAACCACATAGAGGATGGTTCACTTGGACCAACAAAAGAATAGGTAAATGGAGTTATTGTTGAAAGAATTGATAGATTCTTGGTCTTGACCTCTTGGTTTGATAAGGATGTAAACCTTAAGATCATAAGTCCTTGAAGAAGCTAGATCAGATCATTGACCTATTTCCTTGGTCATAAGTAAGGATAAGTTTCCTAGAAGAGTTCCTTTCAAGTTTGAAAAAATGTGGATGGAACATTCAAAACATGGAAAGGATTATGATTGAATCATTTGTTTTATCATAGGAACATCTTATAAGGAAAATATTTTGTGGACCCAATAGGTTCCCTCTATGTTTTTAAGCAAGAGGAAGGGGTCAACCATCTTAGTCTTCCATGTGATTCTACTAGAAGTATCTAAAATAGGTTCCTAATGAATTTCAATGCTAGATAGAATAGTACAAGATCTTGTAGGGAGCATTTTGGATCTTGGAAATGTCTAGTTTCTTTAAATATTGTTCAAGATCTCTTGGACATGGCTCTAGGAGTCACCCTTTTGAAAAATATGGCTAGAACAAAATCATAGGATTTCCATTGGAAAGGAAAACAATCAAGAATAATAATAGGAGGAAGTGACAACTATCTTTTCTAAAAAACTATTTATTTAGCATTCTTCTAAGAGTAAGGAAGCCAGTCTAGAGAAATTAACTATCCTAAAAAAGTGTTTTGAAACAAGGAAAGTTTTTGATTTTGGACAACCCAAAGCTTCAAGAATTCTTCAAAAGTCTAATTGAAGGTCCTTGAAGAAGGTTGGGTTAAATTAAATTTTGATGGTAGAACAAAACTGTACCTTGGCACATTTTAGGTAGGTGTTGTTCTCAAGAATTAGAGAGGTGAAGTGTCATCCTTTGGTACCTTTTCATAGTTATAAAGTCCAACAGTCTTGCAGAAGTGGAAGGTCTTCTCTTGGGCTCAAGCTTGGAGCCAAACTGTGACTTTGTAACTTGATATTTGAAGGAGATTCCCATGTTCCATGAGGATGAACCCCGCCCCCCTCCCCAAAAAAATAAAAAAATAAAAATGTAAGAGACTTGGTGTCTCTAACCCCCGAAACTGATTCCGAAAGATGGTGATTTGTAATTTTTTGTTTTTTTGATAATATAATAATGCATAAATGACATGCATGAAATGCTGGAAACAAAGACTAATCTGGAAAATGTAAAACAATTACAAATGCTGCAAGCATATATCTTTATTCATTTATTCTTCAAAGATTTTTACAGCCAAATGCATACTCGGAAACAATCTTTTGATCTTGGAAAGATGATGAAACCCTTATTTTGAATCTCTCCTGTAAATCCGGTGAAGCACAATCTGCAAATGCCTTCAAACCCTTTTCGAACAGCTTCACAAATAAGCTCGATATTGACTCCTGAATGAAGCCAATCCACGGGGCAACCCTTTGGAAGATCTTTCACAACCTTAGTTATGCCAATCACTGAGAGTTCTCGTTCCCAATGATCTAGAATTCTGAAAACCCTAGGTTTCCATCCTCAAGAGCCAAGCTCTCCAAAAGCACAAATCCAATATGTAAAATGATCCAATGATAATTTTCATTTGCCTTTGGTGACTTAAATACTTTTTCCAAGATGGGTCGATTTCCTCATGAAGCTTTACCATCATTTAAAATGATATTGTCTCCTTTAACTTTATTAAATGCACTGAAAAATGGGCCTCAAATATTAAAATCATTAATTGCACTTTAAGTCACTTAAATGAAGGGTCATGGCCCCATTGAATATAAAGTGATTTTAATAATTTTATAATAAGCCTTTATATTAATTTATTATCATTAAAATAACTTTTAATGATAATAACTCCATGGATACCCCTTAATTGGCCAAACCAACTTAACTAGGAAATCGACACCGTTTCCTCAACCCTCATAGGTGCCTTACTATAAATAGCAGTACTGGACTGCACAAACAAAGTGACTTACTATAAATAGTAAGTGTGTATAACTGAGCCCAGAAACATCAAATGAAGGCCCAACCTGAACCACCTCTGCTATGACGAAGAAGGCAACCCAACATCATGCCAAACAGGACCCTCTAAACAACTCCATTAGCCTATGAGGGTCAAATAATAGGCTAATCCATTGAACTCTGATGCTCACGAAAATGGGGACATTACAAAAATCATCAAATCTCTAGGATGGGGCCAACCCTTGGACATGAAAATGTGGGGGTGATGTCTCCCTGGTACAAATTGTGTCGGAATCATGGCATGGGAATGTGCAAATGAAGCATGAAGTAGTTTGAAAGTGCATTGAGAGTTTTTTGAAGCCATCAATCCATCAATGCCATAGGTGAAGAATATGGGATTTGTTTAATGCTAAGGGAAAAGATGTTGCGAGGGAAAAAAAAATCACTCTTTCAGGTGTGGGCATATAAGTTGCGGGAAGTAGTGGGCATACAGTCATGATTTTGCATCTAAATGAAGCTATCTACAATTATGATTCACATTTAATTTTCTATTGTGTTAATAGTTAAAAACAATGGGTTAGAACATTCACCCGCTCATTAAAATATTAACACTTTACTTAAAACACAATTCAATAAATATGACCCATAAACTTGCATAAACACTAGAAGATTCCCGCTTTATCATCAATGTGATGAGCACACACTTCTACTAAAGGGGGGGGGCGGGTGGTGGGTGAATCAGTGTAACCAAACTTTTCCCAATTTAAAACTTAATCAAACACATCAATAACAACCATGGAAGATCTAATCATTAGGAACACAATAAGAACACCAAATTTATGTGAAAACTCTTATGGGAGAAAACCATGACAAAATATTGCTTTCATTTAAATCTCTTTTACAATTTTTGTAGGCACCAACCTACAAGAGACACCAATCCCCTCTTATACAATTTGTGAGCGCCAACCCATTGGAGACACCAATCCCCACGACTGAGCACCAGCTTAGTAAGGGACACCAATCTCTTCAATATGAGGCACCAACCTCTCCAATATGATATCACCTCCACAATGTTGCTTCATCACTAGAAGATGAACTTTTTTCACAAATTGATTATATTTGCATATAATTCCTTCTCCTCAAATTTCCTTGTGCTTTATATGATATATCAATCAATTCTCCATACTCTTCTTTCCTCTTCTTACTTATTCTTCACATACCTTGCACTTCACTCTCTACTTTTCTTCACTTAGATTTGATATAATCACCTTAAAATCTATGTTCCATGACGTTTCGGGGATGGGGACGGAGGGACGGTTGGGGACGCGTTTCCGAGACGTTTCCTAGTGGGCCATTTTTAGGGGATGGTAGGGGATGATGACATACAAAATACATATATATATATGATTTTTTCAAAATTTATTAATATATTATAGACAGAGAAAGGGAAAGAGAGAGAGATATGTCAATAAATGGCTCTAAAAAATATAAGAGCCCTCTACACATGTGACTATCATGTTAATGAATTACCAATGTCTAATATCAATCCACTCATCCATGATAATATAGCAGCTTGTCCTCAATCAAGTCTGCCTCATGTTCTCCATCATCATATTCAACTTAGAGTACTCTTTATCAAGGAGGCTAGTGTGTAGTTTATGTTTTCCAAGGGTTTAAAAGATGGACCAACATAAATTGCATCTTTGAACATTTGTTTGAAATAGAGAGAATGTGGTTAGCAGGTTGTCCTACTTCAAAAGGGCTTGAATGCTCTTTTGGAAATTTGAGTGGCTTGGGTGATCACTGTTAGATGTTTGAGAAACTAGATCTAATATTTAGTTTCAGTAGATTTAAACTGAGTAGTTAGAGGGGTAGTTTCTCTGCAAATGCTTGAACTGTTGAATGCCCTCTAGAAGAAGTTGGCTTTATTCCATTAACATCCAAGTTTTGTCTTGTGGGATGCACTTGTTAGAAGATGAGGAATAAATCTGCGATGACAACAGCGAAAAACCTAACAGAAGTTACAGATTTGGAGTGGCACAGGTGTGTGAGGCTTGCAGATGTCATAATAGAACTTGGTGGCATGCCAATTTTTTTAATAATTGCATCTTTCAAAAACCAAGAATTGTGTATTGGATGCATATGTGAATACAAAGTTTGAATTTCCTTAAAGCTCTTAAGGGTGAAATAAATTTATTTAAAAAAATCGAATTTTTTAATGCTTTCAGCCTTCAGAAAGCTCCTAGTCCACGGGGGACGGTTAGCCATCCCTGGTACTGTAAGGGACGTTTCCAACGTCCCCAATCCATATCGGGGATGGGGAAACGTCCCCAATTGGCTGGAAACGTTTCTTGCCATTTCGTTCAAATTTGCTTGATTCGGGGACGGTAGGGGACCATCCCCTTTGCGTCCCCTTGTCGCTGGGACCGCTGGGGACGGGGACAGTGGCTTTTGGGGCAGGGGACGCGTCCTTGTGTAACACAGCTTAAAATATCTTCTTGAAATTTTTTGTAATCTCCTTCAAAATCTGCAATAGTCTCCTTCAAGATTCTCTTCTCACACAAATGTTGGTGAATGTATGATATGTCTTTTTATTTTCCACACTTCCCTTTCTCCTCACACAACCTTAATTTTATATCTTCATCTCTAAGTGAAAAGAGATACCTTTTCATAATGGATGCATTCTTTCCGAGAGAAACACCCTTCGATTATAGATTGCTGCCCTTTTGTAATGTCCCCTTCTCAATCCTGATCTTCTCAGTGACTGTTGGCCTTTTTCTGGAAACCCGAAGGCTAGTCGGAAGGTAAAATTAGGGTTTCCTATTTTTGAGGTTGTCTTTGCTCGGAGTTGGTGGATTTGATGGCGGATTCTTTCTGGGTTTTCAGAGAGCTTCACAGTGGTATGTTCCTTTCGGCATTCAGAGCATTTTCTGGAATTTACTATTTTTAGTAAATTCTATTTTTGGCAGCTTTTCAGTTGGGTTCAGCTTGGTTGACTTCCTGCTTCAGTTTGGTCAGTTGACTTGCTCATTATTGGCTTCAGGGCACTTTCGGAGAAATAAGTTAAGTCATTTAATTAAAAGTCACGTTTTAAATATTATATTTTGACGTTGACCCCTTGGCCTAGTTGATTGACTTAATGTTGTTTTAAAAAGGTGGTCTTTTGAGGGTGGCGCCTTCATTAAGGATTATTTTAATTATTACTAAAGTCAAAGCAAGCTTATGATGGATGCATTTATCAAAGCATGGCATTTAATTAAAATATCAAATATTGAACCTTGAAGGAAAAGTACGCCATCTTTGAGGAGATTAGGGTTTTGGCTTGAAAGTGGATTTTAGGGTTTCGTGAAGTCAACTGGAAAATTATAAAAGGGAGGCTTTGAGCATCATTTCACATCTTTTGTCTACTATACTGTTATGCTGCCGGATTGGCTCTGGAACTGCTTCGAGGAATGAAGGCCTCGCTTCGTGTTTGCAAGACTACATCTAGTGGTGATTCAGACTACTTGTGAGTGCATCTTAGTCATACATTGTGTGTTCAGTTCATTGCATAGTTAGTTTCGATTTGGCA
Organism: Sequoia sempervirens; assembly: GCA_007258455.2. Lineage (NCBI taxonomy): Eukaryota > Viridiplantae > Streptophyta > Pinopsida > Cupressales > Cupressaceae > Sequoia > Sequoia sempervirens. The sequence continues at coordinate 22,902 of VDFB02340912.1, forward strand.
TATTAGAGGTTTCAGCTTATTGCATTATTCAGCACAACAGATTTATGTTTTTGCTCATAACTTGAAAAATACCAAAAATATTGTTCTGGGTATTAACCCATTGTCATTGTTAGACCTAGGCGCCCATATTCCCCAGTTTGTAGAATTTTTAGAGTTTGCATTAATTTTTAAGAGCAGATCGCCCATTTCAAGAAGCTGTACTCCTGCAGATTGCATAGAAATTCGTGCATTAATAATTAGAGGTTGTTTGATCTGTTTTTTGAGTCTTGGTTTAGGCGCCAACATTATCAGGGCATATTGCATTCTGTTTCATGTTATTCAGATGAGAGCTGTGGGAGTTATGAATGTATGAATGATTTCAAAGGTTGCTGGTTATTCATTTAAGAGCAGATTTGTAACAAAAACCAGATTTAGAAGTTGCTCATTCGAGAGTTGTCTTGTTGGCTCTTCCATATTGAATTAAGAAGAGTTCTTTATAATGCAATGCTAATCTTTCCGATTCTCAAGCTGTTGGCAAGTGAATGATCCTCTTTGTAAACTGACAGTAGTACTGGCAGTATTTGTCAAGCTTTCTCAAATCTGTTTTGTAATGCTTTATTTCCTTCGAAGTTATTGTAATAGTTAAATCTCCGCCCTATGGTAGCTACTTTCCCATCTTGGGTTAGCAAGCACATTCTGGGTGTCGAGTATTTCGAGTTTCAGCATTTCTTTTCAAGCATTGCTTTTTGTAATCACTCCGTCATATGGTCGGCCCTCACTCCGCATTGGATTGGGTAGCACATACTTGATGTCGAGTTCCCTTTCTAGCATCTAGAATAGAAGATCCTCTGACCAATGCTCGCCATCATCGGCGCCATATTGGTTAGAGTTGTTTTAGTACGTTTGGGTTCATCTCCTAACCTTAACGGGTATTTGATTGTAATGTTGTAATCTGATTATTGAAAAAATCGAAAAAATTGGCTCGGAATATTTCACCTTTATTGATTATGATTTCTGTTCTTAATGATCTTAATAGTTGCCTCTTTGCACTTAATCGCTGCCTCTTTCTTCATTAAATTTTAGCATAATTGCTGCCTCATTGATGACCAATGCTTTTAGTTATAATAAAGATCGCTGCCCTTTTTTTTTGTCTTCTATAATTGCAGCCTCTTAACTTATTAATCAGTGTTCTCCCTTTAACATGATTGCTGCTCTTTATAAGATAATCACAGCTATTTCCATAAACAATAATCTCCCTTATGAGATTGATCGCTGCCTCTTTTAAAACTGCCAATCGCTTACCTTTTGCTTGATATATATTCATTAACTTGGGTGCTAAATGTTAGTTTTAGGATCAGAAATGAATAAGCAGAAAAACACAAAATAATGGACATCATAGTGAACAAAGAACACAAAGTTTATCCTGGGAAAACCCTCCTTCTCAAGGGAGAAAAAACCCAGCCAAAATATCTCTCTTATATATTAAAATTGAGCAGCAATCAGCCTTACAATATGGCCAATCACAAGGCCGATATGATGTAATGACAATGGCACCACATATGATGCAAATACACAGCCAATGAAGAATATCTAACTTCTTCTCAAGTCGATCTCGTTGAACAATATATCAATCTGCTATATATATGAATTGAACTCCTGCTGATATGCGAACACACTTGAATAATAATGAATGATCATATAGGAGAGGGCAGCGCCTTCTATATATACAAGGTGATTTAGTTCTTCTTCAAGCAAGACGACTTTTCATCATAAGTCGGCCTCTTCATAAACCAATGCATGTCTTTGAAATGAGACAACTTCTCACAATAGTCAGCCTCATTAAATTTATATTTAATTATTTGATGAGAGAAAGAATATCCCGCCGCTACAATGTATCATCAACACTCCCTCTTAGCTAGGGAGATATCTTTCTAGATATTCAAGTCATGGAATCTCTCAACATGACACCCATAATGGCTACACCCATTTGTGAAAATAATTCATCACCGAGTCACTCAACGTGATATCGTTATGGAATCTCTCAACATGACGTCTACCATGGCTACTCCCATGTGTGGAAAGGAACATGTGCACAAGTGCCCATCACGAAGTCACTCAACATGATGTCGTCATGGAGTCTCTCAACATGACGTCCACCATGGGTACTCCCATGTGTGGATAAACACAAGTACAAAGGATTCATCACAGAGTCTCTCAACGTGATGTTGTCATGGAGTCTCTCAACATGATATCCACCATGGCTACTCCCAGAGGGTGGAAAGAACCACATGTCCGTCTAAGAGAAAAATGCATTAACAAGGGCTTACACCTCAAATTTCTCCGTCTTAGAGAAAAATGCATTAACAAGGGTTTACACCTCAAATTTCTCCGTCTTAGAGAAAAATGCATTAACAAGGGCTTACACCTCAAATTTCTCCGTCTCAGAGAAAAATGCATTAACAACAGATCTTCATGATGATGTGACTTGCATCAACCTCTTGACCTCCTCGTCCAAGGTTGCTTCTGATGAATTGTCAAACTCCCTTTGAATGTTAATTCCTCCTCTTTGAAGAAACGTCTCCAGTTAAGTTTATCTCTTCAACCTGCGTGAATTCCTCACAGGATGCATCAAGTTCTTCCTCCCTTGATTGCAATCTCTTATGCTTCTCGGTCCGTCCTGAAAGCATTATAGAGAGTTTAATAATAGTTCATAGAACTAAACTATCCCGAAGAGAAATATCCAGATCAATGCTAGAAGCATACATGATTCATTATTTCCAATGTTAGTGCATGAATTAACTACAGAAGAAATTCATGAACATTGTTCAAGGGTACAAACAAAAAATACTTATCTCTTTATTGATTCTGTTGCAGCCATTTTACTCTTCCTGTCAACCATCATCTTCGCCCGATGATGTACCCTGTATTTGCATGAAGCAAACACCTACAGCTCCATAACATTTCAACAAACTCCTGTGACTATTTGAATATAGAGGCCTCCTCTAGACGTCTTTAGACTTAGCACATCAAATGTCATTCGGCCAACACAAAATACATGATGTCTCCCACGCCAATGACTTCCAGGCACCAATGCTCTGGCGTAAACAGTAGAAAAAATAAACTCCACTGGAATGGAGCGCAGAATCTCAACACACCCTATAGACTCCACAGTATAGCTTTTGTCTAGCGTATTATTTTGAATGGATGGCTGTAAAACTTTATTGAATATATGATAGGTGGAATTTCAAAGAGACACTGAACTCCAAGCAACTCCCGATATGATCTGAAAACGCCTCTTTACTTTCTGTTCACTGATGGCATTCAGACAACATATAGAATGATCCGTCAATTTCAACAAGAAACTTAGGAATATTCCCGCAAGAGAGATAGATGCCTTGATATAATCACGCCTTCATAGGCTTCCAACACGCCTCTTCTCAAATAAAGCAACAACAATATAAGATTCACGCCGCATGTGTATATGCTCGCCCAATCTTCTCGGTAGGCAATTAACAACTTCTTTGTTAATCCCATTTCTTCCTGACACAATATTGTGAAATCTCCAGATTGCATGAATTGGTATCAAATGACATGCCCGATACTGGAACTCTTCTAAATTTCGATGGGTATCTCCTTTACAACATTCACAAGCACATCAATTACATCGACTAAACATGAACAAGGGATGCCATTGTAGTCTTTGAGCCGATTGGCTTGAAATGTGCGTATCTTCAATCTAAGTCTTCAATGTCGACAATGAAGCCTCTGCACTATGCCGACTTCATAACTCTCACTGCAATCATGAGCCCGATAGTCTCTATCATTTCCATACTCTTCCCAATAAATATTTAGAGTAATAAATAATAGCGACTATATTCTACGATATCCTTTAAATGCTGATACACTAACACAAATCCTCATATGCTCCAATGCTGGTGAGTCAGATTCTTTTTGATAAAATGTTCCTGTAATGAATCCACCAGTGTGATGTGTGTTGATTTCAGAACGCCATCCTACTTTGCCCGGACTAAAACTCCTTCAGACTGCTTAACAATTTCTGATCAAATCTTTTCTTAGACCTGCTCTGATACCATGTTAGTTTTAGGATCAGAAATGAATAAGCAGAAAAACACAGAATAATGGACATCGCAGTGAACAAAGAACACAAAGTTTATCCTGGGAAAACCCTCCTTCTTGAGGGAGAAAAAACCCAGCCAAAATATCTCTCTTATATATTAAAATTGAGCAGCAATCAGCTTTACAATATGGCCGATCACAAGGCTGATATGATGTAATGACAATGGCACCACACATGATGCAAATACATAGCCAATGAAGAATATCAAACTTCTTCTCAAGTCGATCTCCTTGAACAATATATCAATCTGCTATATATATGAATTGAACTCCTGCTGATATGCAAACAGACTTGAATAATAATGAATGGCCATATAGGAGAGGGCAGCGCCCTATATATATACAAGGTGATTTAGTTCTTCTTCAAGCAAGACGACTTTTCATCATAAGTCGGCCTCTTCATAAACCAACGCATCTCTTTGAAATGAGACGACTTCTCACAATAGTCAGCCTCATTAAATTTATATTTAATTATTTGATGAGAGAAAGAATCTCCTGCCGCTACAATGTATCATCGACACTAAAAAGGTAGTCAACCAAGAATGATTTAAATATTTATTTCATTATATATTTCATAATATAAAGTAAGACATCAATAAGGAGATTTAAATGAAGTCGGTCAGAAATCATTGAATCTACCTTGCATAAATCAATATGACATTAATAATAATAATCCAACAATCTTGTCTATCTGTTTTGACATCAATGACAACTACCTTACCAATCGTCCATATGCCTTTGACATCAATGACAATTACTTTGTTTATTTGCTTTGACATCAATGACAATATTCTAACACAATGGTTTGGAGAAAGGAAGTATTGTGAATTGGCACATCCAAAACTTACTTTTGGAAGCAACTGGGCTTCTAAGTTCAAAAGTTGCCACTTTATTCACTGTCATGGATACACTGTAAATTCTTGGTAAATTCAAGTGGACTGGAGAGTAGTTGAGTAGAGACGATTTCACTCAGCTCAGGTTGAGCTGAATAGGAGCATATTGCTTGTGTTAAAACTCTCTAATATTCAGAAATGGAGGTCCTATCAAGAACATAAATATTATTATGAGTGGAAGATAGGGTCTATATTCAGTCCCTAGGAGAAATTGAACCAAAGGCACACAACTTCTTTCACTTCCATTGGGATTTGTCCCCTACTCTAGACTATAATGGGGGTTTGGGGAAGGGGGTGAGGAAGAAATGGATTCTGGTTTAGCCTACTAAAAGGTCTAGCCTACTCGGTTGAGTGTCTTTATTCAAGATCAACCTTGAATTAATAAGCGAATGCTTTCCCTTATCAATTGATTGACCTACCTAGGGCATTGGGAAGGAGTTTTAGAACTACTGAGATAGAGCTAGGGGTTGGTTTGGGGATTGACCTTTAAAATAAAGTTGCACTCTCCCTTAAGAGTCTCTTTATAAATAAAGGTTAGACAAGGAAAAGAATAGAGTGGTAGACTAGCTTGCCAACTTGAGTCTAAAGGAAAGATTCCACTCTTTTTGTGGAGATCAAAATAACATTCTTAACTTAGAATGCATCAAGAACTTATCACCATTCTCCTTGATGAGGTGAAACATAATGAGTAAGTTCAGTCTAATAGTTTTTTCTAATTGGGGGGATTGGGAGATCTATCTCTCATGGCATTCTTGCTAATAGCTTCAGCTGTACTCATAGCATAAGCAAGTTTTCTTGAAGTAAGAATGTGGGTAAGTATACTTTCTTTAACTTGGAAGTTTTTCCTCTAAAAGTCCACACACTCTATGCTGGTATTTCTTCTATTCTTCTTGTCTTAGCAAGCAATCCTATCCTCATAGAAGTTAATGTGTTACACCTTGGCTCTTTCCTCTTTGTCTTTTGTGAAACTTATCTTGTTGTTTCTAGGTGAGCAACTTTTTTAGATCATTTCCATTCGCCTTCATTGGAAATCTCCTCATTTCTATCCTTACTATCTCGCCGGCCTATCTTTTAGGGATTTTCTATGCCTTTTCTTGTTTAGTCTCTCTTGATTAGTTCCTTTCCTCTAGTTTCTTTTCTTGCCTTTTGGGCTGTAGGATTTTAACACCTTCCCATAGCTTTATAAAAGCAACAGAGATTGTTGTCCTTCTATCCATGTTCTTGAGTCTTTCAATGTGTCTCTCGTTGATGGCATTGCTAATATGGATTTGTTGATTTTGTCAAGTCCCTCTCCCATGGATTATGGTGTGTCTTTATCTTTATATTCTTTCTTGCCTTACTTCTCCTTGCTTTCTCACTTAGCTTTGACTATTATATTGTCCTTACTCTTGTTTTTTGGTACTCTTTGAGATGGTTGCTCCTTGATGGGAAAATCTATTCCATGATCGGTCTCTTCCTCATCACACCTGAATCTAAATGCTTCTCTCGTGATTTCTCACTCTTTAGGTTCTAAACATCAAAGAGGTATTAATCTCAATGCTTCTATGATTTCTCACTCTTTAGGTTCTAAACATTAGAGAGGTACTTATATTGATAATGCAAGGAACAATGATGCTTTGTCGCTGGTGCCCACAGATTTGCCATCGTCTAGTCATGTGCCGACTAATATTGGTGTGAGCTTTACCTCTAAACATAAGTTAATAATAAAACTAACTTCAGAGAGAACTTGTGTTCATCTCCAATTTTCTTGAGGACAAAAACCCTCTTGAAAATACTGGTTTTGGGGATGAAAACCCTCTAGCTAGTTTGGGTGGGTTCATATAGAGGTCACAGTTATGCTTGCAAGTGTAGTTTAACTTGGTTGGTTTGAAGATGGAGGTATTCAATGTGTTTTGATGAGTTGTTTTTGGTTTTGCTAATGCTGTTTGTTGTTGAGTTTGATGAGTTTTTGAAGGAGTTTGGTGGGGAGGCCGTATCACCATAGTGCTGAGTCATTCTTGCAGTTGGGTGTGAGGTTTTAGAGGATCAAGTGTTGCCTTTGTCTCCAGTTTGATTGATTATTGGATGGCACCCAACCTAGGTGATCAGATTCCTATTGTTTTTGGGCCGAACTTTTGGTGTTTGCACAGTCTAAAGGAGGCCGTACATCTCACTATACCAGTTGTACCAACTGCTAAACCTTGTTTCAGATCTACACATGCTTCAGTATGACTGTCATTCTATGTTGAGATGTCTTACAATGTTTTGGGATGAAATAAACATTTAAGTATATATGTCCTTATACTTTAAGTTATATTTCTCACTATACCAGTTGTACCAACTGCTAAACCTTGTTTCAGATCTACACATGCGTCAGTATGACTGTCATTCTATATTGAGATGTCTTACAATGTTTTGGGATGAAATGAACATTTAAGTATATGTGTCCTTATACTTTAAGTTATATTTCATGTATATTGTTTTAAGATGTTTGAGATGGGTTTCAAATCTCTAGGAGTTACAATGCAAATTCTAGTTTTTAGGGGATCTTATAATTTTTTAGTCTTAGTCAAATTTCAGTAATCAATAATTTTCAATGTGCTCTCAGTGTGTGTTCAGTTCTGATTTGATAGTTTATTAGTAGAATTGAGTGATATTAGACCTGCAATCAGCTTCTAACGTCATCTATTTGAGGTATACCTTTGTTGGGTAGTTGAGTATTTTGTTATCTATGCTATTTGGTTTCAGTTCAGTTGTTGCAGCAGTCTTTATTTGTGATTATAACTTTATACCAGCATATATCAGCATTGTATCTTTCTAAATAATGTTTTGTATTGCATTGGATATTTTGCATAGTTGCCAAGAGATTGGTATTACCGTATTGGTACTAGTATGGGAGATTGGTATCAGTACCAGTACATGTATTTTTGAAAAATAGGAGATAAGTATACTTGGAGACGCCATTTTTTTAATATAATTTAATAATTTATAAATTTGCTACACTAAAACTGAATGTTAAGACTTTCAAAACAAAAACACTGGTAAATTTTAACATTAAATTTAAAGTTTAAACACACAAATGTCAAGGAATCAAAGAGTTCATACTTCATATTTGATATTACATATTGAAATTTAGAAATGTCAATTCATTTTTTTTTCTTTTCATATGGAAACTTGCTGAAGCGTAGGCTTTTTTTTGTTTTTCTTAAATGAAAATTAAGGAGACGTCTACAATGAGTTTCCGGTACAGGGAACATGTACCGGTACCCGAGATGCATCCTAGGGGGTTGGAGATGTGTCTCTGTGCAACTATGATATTTTGTAATACCTTGGATGGTACTACTACCAACGGCTTTGTCTTGCACTTTAATGTATTTGCTCACCCCACTAAATAAGTGGAAGTAGTTATGCTTAATGTAACTGCACTCCGTTGAATAAGTGAGAAGAGCCTTTGCTTAATGTAATTGCACTCTGCTGAACAAACGAGAAGTGTTTCCTTTCAATTCTTGCATCAAGCACACTCCACTGAAAAAGTGAAGTTCTGGCTGGCTATGCCGCCTTGTGTGCTTTGATTGATTAGATTACTTCTTTTGCTGTTTTTTAGATAACTGGGTGTGGTCCTATACACCGTATGCTCTCCACCTTACTCATATTGGGAACTGGGTGAACAAAAAGTGATGAGGATATTGCATTGCAGCTTAATTTCTATCGAATATTTTCAATTTTTCTGGGGTGCTTATTACAATAGAGATTTCAGCAAGTTGTGCAACAATAACATTTAAGTTGGCACACTCAAGAGTTAGATCCCAATTCCTGTCACCCCTTGTTGTAATCAAGTTTCTTATGTGACAAGAGATGCAAGTTGGAGTGCACAAAGACCAAGTACTTAGCTTTTTTTGCATCCAATCAACTGCACTTAACTAAGTGGATAAAGGAGTATATGCTCCAACTCCTCTTGGTTGAAGAAGAAGTCACATGTAGAAATGTTGAACTTTGGGCGAACTAAGCTAACAAAAATACAAGGCAAAAAATGAGAAAAGATAAAAAAGATAAAAAGTTATGCTTTTATTTTTATTTTTAGATTTTGAATTTCAAATGTATAAAATTTAAGTTATAAATATCAAACATGAAGAAAAATGAAGGATTAAAAGGATGAAAAGAAGAATTGAGAAAAAGGATGAAAGAAAGAATGAAGAATCTCAATTTACTCTTAACTTGATGCTTGAAGTTGAAAGTGGGAAATGTGTGTAACTTAAATCCAACTTCATACAACAGCTCCTCATTTGCACGTAACAACTGTTATACCAAATATATCAGCTCCTTGGACAAGAAAATACATCTCCTTGAAGATAATGGAAAACCAAAGAGAGTGAGTGAGGGTGGAAGAGTGTGAAAACAAATGGGCAAGCTAAAATAGAATTAAAATGGTCATTGGAGGATTTAAGTGTGTTAGTGGCAGATTAGGTTACTGAATGATGTCCTTATGGTTTTAAGTGTATTTTTTAAAATGCTAGTGGTATCATATAATCATGGAGTCTACGTGTGGGAGTAGTGATTCTGGGCAGACTGGCAGAAATACCAAGTCTAGGTGGGGGACTTGGGGTTCTGGAGAGACTTGCTAATCTGTCCAGAATCATGAGTCCTATGCCTGAACTTGGCAATTCTGTGAGCTGACCTCAGAGACTTGCTAGGGGATGCCTCATGTCCGACTTCATGAGTCTGGCTGGGTCTTTGGCCAGTTTCATAACCATGGGACTCTAAACATCTTCTCTTTTTTGTGTCCAATGGTCTGGTCAGCAACAAGCCAAATCAACCTGACAAAAAACAAACTCACACAAAAATTGTTAATACAAGAACTAATGTTTGCGTGTTTTCAAACATTGCAAGTCCATGAACCTAATGCCAAGGATGTGGCAATGAACTACATGGGCCTTGAATCTAAATCCCAGTGGCCATGCCTTAAAAAATATAGCACTGTTATTCGCACTATCAGCAGTGGAAGACAGCTGGAAATTACAAAACAAGTGTTTGACAAAGAAGCAATGTTGTATAGCAGGCCACCAACTACAGTGTAATTATTAACAGCAGTCACAAGAGCAGGCTCATTTAATAGAAGAAAATGTCTTAGGACTTGAGGCAGACATTCATAGCATCCAAGTGCATATGTCACATTATCAGTCCTCATGGCATATTTTATTCTCAATGATCATTCCCATCATATATTCAATGCAACCTGGGAATGAGCAGATGCAGAAAGTGAAGATCTTATTTACACCATCCACAATGTCATTTTCTCACTGCCATCATGGGTTATGCCTTCCGTTGTGGTCTTCTTTGGATCCTATATGGACAGACATTTTCAGTATAAGGCTTATTGGCTAGGTTCAAAAAAATTGGATTCATTTAGGAGGCAAAAATAAAAAAAACAGAAATTCAGAATTTTCCAAAAAAAAAAAAAAGCATTTGTAAAATTTCTATAGGAATTGAAAAGTCCAGACAAAATTGGACAGATCTGGCCCATCCAAAGCATCTGGATCCAGCTGTATTTGGTAACTATGGATTAAGGCATAGATATCAATTCTGCTCTTCATTTGACACAAAAGGACCGTGTGGATAAGCCAAGATGCATTAAATGCAAGAATTTCTGTAGATCGCGTCAAACAACTCCATCTTGTGCTATTCAAATTGCATTAACAATGAAGTTATGAACATCAGAAGAAGTATCTGTCTTCTAGCTCAGTGTACAAAAGGAGTGTTTGTTAATGCAGATATTGATATCTCCAGATGTTTAGATTTCCTCTGTAAACATTTTACAGGAAGATGGCTAGATCCAATAACCCAGCTATGAAGGTTCACAACCTTGTCAGTCCTGATGCAAAATTGACAGCTAATGAGGCCCAACAAATCATTATCCAAGAAAAAGGACCTGCTTTTTCTCTGCAAGGTAAAACCAATCCTTGCCGTCTTCCCATCTTAACTGATGTAGCCCAATACAACCCAAACACAAAAGACAATAACCCTATTCTCTCTGCTTTTTCCATTTCCAAGCCAAACAGGATCAGCTATGTCAATCAACCCATGAAGTCTATTGTATTACTGATCTGGTGTTCAGAATGACAAATACCTTGCTTTGCTGATCTCCCCTTCTAGAATCTAGTCCATCCTTCGACCAATCCTCCATTTGATGTAAATTTCCTTCACCCTGTTTGTTTCAAGGCTACCAATCGCTTTCACCTTTATCTGGGAAATGATAAATCTGAAAATCCCAAACTCAAAACAGCCAACTGATTCCATCTCCCAAGCTAATATATGGACTGGTGAGGGAAAATTGAAATTCAATAAACATCCTTTCATTGCTGTAGCAGATTTAAATGACCACCTCTAAGGTCGCATAAAGGTTATCAAAAGTGAAACCCAATAGCAGATTTCTCAGCAGAAGTGTATATAAGTGTACTGTTTCACAATATTCAGTATCTCAAAGAGAACATACAATTCAAAGTTGTCTCACCAAGCATGTCAAATGTCATTATCTAATGCAAAAGAGTCAACAGAACCTGCTGAATTGGAGGCCATTGAACAGTTGTGTAGCAGTGAGAGGGCCCAGAAGGGGCTTGCAGCTGCAATTCAATACAATAATTATCAGCAGAACAGAAAAGCATGGTGAACAGCATCACCTTTCCAGTTGCTGAATACATAGCCCCGAATGATACCTGGTTGGCCACTTTGTGGCTCTAATGTAAGATAATGCCACGTGGATAGAACTGAAATAGTCAAGAGCTTGATGGATAACTGTGGCATCTCTGAATCCTCATGTTCCCAAATGGCAATGTCCATGCACTTGGTCAAAGCTACTGAAAATTCACCTTGTTCTACTGATGTCATGACTCAAAATACTATTACAGTCAGCAACTATCTCTAAATCTATCTAGGATTCTCTCATTTTAAGTAGTTTCCTTGTTTTCTTTCCTCCTTAAAGCTGAGTGCCTTTTGTAACTCTCACTATTTTACTTTAGATGACTTTACTCTGGGATTTTTGTAAGTCTGTTTCATATTAAAATATTTACTCTTTATAAAAAAGAAAAGAATTTATTCTTTTGTAATGGTTCATATGTGGCTGTATGCAGCATGGAGTATTACATGCAAAAAACATTTTGCAAAACGGCATCATTGATGGCAAATAGCTGCAAGGCTATTGCTCTTCTTGCAGGTCAGCCAAGAGAAGTTGCCATGCTTGCATATGATTATGGTCAGAATCTGGTATATTTCCTTGCTCTTGGCTGTGGAGATATAGCATAAATCTTTCTGCTGTTATTGATCTTTTGTTTTAATTTTCTAAACCTAATTTATTTAATGATTGAAACCTCAATTTTACTTGCTAGAGTTCTAGCTTCTTATTAAGGGACGTGGTAAAGTTGCAACAAGTTAATAAAGTGTGGGCTATTGTTATATTAGGTACTTGAACTCTCTTCTGTATTGTGTTTATTCGAGCAAGTTTGTTGTCTTCATTAATGGAAGATCAAAGATGAACTCTTTTTAGGGAGTATGGTTTTGATTCATGATCTTTTTTTCACTACTTAAATATTTAAAGAAATTCTTCTTCTTAAGTGCTCCCTGATCAGAAGAACTAGCCATTCCATACCTAGATGTTTATGCATTAGGATGCTTTGAGCACATTTGGCTATTCTAGATGCTATAAACCACTTGTTATCTAGATGATCATCAATTTTGATGTTTTGTTCTGTGCAATTTTCAAAAGTTATATATATGCTTGTGTTTCTGTTTGATATGCAAATGTTCTGGTATTACAGGATGAGGCATTCTGAAACATGCAAATTATGCGGTCATGCAACAATGCGGTTTGATCAAAAGTATAAATGATGCTGGAAATTAAAATGTTTAAGAAAACTTTAGATAATCTGTTGTTGACTTGGAGATTCCAATTTATGATTTAGCCACCTGGATTGAAATTTACTTATTTTATGTTCCAATGCAATTTACTACTGAAATTAATAAATATAACATGGAATTGATGTGTTTTACAGCTCTTGGCTTGTATTTACATCTTCTATTAAATTTGTGGTGCATGCCCTCATGCTTGCACTGCTGTAAATGAAATGCACATATGCTTAGATGCCTACTACAATGTATTTCTTTCATACACAATCCCATGACGTTCAAATATGTTAATGCATATGACAGGTTCCACTTCGACTACTTTAGAACCAAGAAATATGCTTAGAATTAGCTAAACATAGAAGTGGATTATTTAAGTGCTGTAAATTAATTTCATGAGCTAATGAGTAAGCAAAATCCATGACAGTAAATGAAGAACAAGAGCAATATAATATATGCCTCGGAAAAACCCAAGGTGGAAAAAATGCAGCACAGAAATGCTGCTGTGCCTCCTCTCTCTATCATACAACAACCCATCTTGCTTTTTGTGTGTGTGATTCTCTATGCTTACTCTGCAGATTCACCTTCTACCTCTTGCAACAACTAATAATTCCTCTGAATGACTGTTCAGCTGCCTCTCAATATACGTTGTGAAACCAACATGATTTCAAAATCCAAACCACCTGAATAGTTGAAATCACAACTGACCTAACTTATTCTGAGCAGTCTTAATGTCTTTTTGTTTTCTCCAGGAGGGGTTTGAACATGAATGAATTTGTTATTGATGTCCTGGTGACAGTTTGTGCCTCTTTGAATCTGTTTCTATTTTCTTCTTCACAAAGATAGGCTCAGTTTGGAACTTTGGACCATGACCGTCACTTGTAAATAAGTCACATCTTCTGATTGGATTTTAATGTTTGGTTTGATCCAAATGTGTTATTCATGTACAAGCAAAATGTTAGGGCAGATTTACAAAGGAAAATTTCCCACAACCTTAATTTAGTCCTATGAAGTTCAGTCTGCTTTTGTTTGAAGCATAGTTATAAGAGTTGCTTGGACTTGCCAAGACTCAGCGAGTCCTGAGGTAGGTGGCATCAAACTGGTCCTAGGGACTTGAGACTCAGGTACTTGGCAAGTCCTACGGTTGAGACTTGGTCGTTGCTGGGCAAGTGAAAAGAAAAGAAAAGAAAAGAAAAAAGCATAAAGATTTAAAACAAAAAACACTTGAAATGATCTCTCACACCCTAAAAGCACAATTGTTTGATTTTCAAACATGAGGAGTGAAAAACTAGTTTTTGAGCAAAAAATTATGCCATTGAAGAGAAAACCAGCACATTGATTGAGTAAGAAACAGTGATTGAAGACCATTTGAGCAGGTTTGTAGCAGCCATTGATGCATCTAGAAGAGCCTATGGAGGATTTGGAAGAGCCCACCATTTATTTGTAGCAACTTACCATCATTTTGAAGCAAATTTGTGAGATAAGTTTGTATTTTGAAGCTTTTTATTTATTTATTTTCAAATTTCCATTCCGTTCTACATTTTTTTTTCATTTTAGGTTAATGGAAAAAAGAACAAACCTTAACTATTTTTTACATTTATAATTTTTAGAGCGGCAAACCCTAGTTGTTTTTAGTTTCTATTTTATTTTTTAATTTTAATTTAACTAAAAATTGTAAATGTTAATTTTTTTTTTGTTTATATTTTATTGAAGCATACTTTACATTTATAATTTGTTCCAAATTTTCAATTACAACATTGGCCTTAGTTAGAATGAATCATTAACTATTTGAAGTATCACCTTGCACATATACCATGCTATAATGCTAAACCATTCCCAACAACGGCTTCTAAAGTTATACACAAAGTGCAAAGTCAAGACTTTTGAGTAACAAAAATCGTAGTCGGAAAAATAAATAAATAAATAATTAATAAATGTTGTAATCGGGAATTAGTCCTCGACCATTGGATGGATGTATTGGGTAGTTGTCAATGGTTGGTGTCCTCAACCAACATCGGCTGGCTATATAATTTATGCTTTTACTTGTAGTTGGTGATCGCACATATTTTGTATGATGTACTTATTGCCTATTTGATGAATGAAGAATACAATACATATTTTGTGCATTGTTGAGTAATTGAATAGTTTATAACTGCTATTATACATTCTCATTTATGCTGTGTTAATCGGTCAAGTAGCATAAGTGTGTAAACTTTTGGCGCTGTTGCCGATATGAACTCTAGTGATCAAAACATAGATATGAATCATGGCGTTCTAATGGGTCAACCAACTGAAGAATTGATACAAGAAAATGTAGAAAGAGAAGACATGTTGATTGAAGACTTAATAAACTTGTGGGACATCTCACTAAAGGAACATGTACAAAGGGAAGTTTTCAAGAGAGGTTCCTCAGGCAGCCATTTGGGACAATTTGATTGTCAACACAAAGGTGGATCGTCTTCTCGACACATTGCTGAGATTGATTACATGTAACTATATCATACTCCAAGATCTTTGGGCTGATAAAGATAGAGAACAAAGGAAACAAGTACTGCAATGATACAAATAATGAAGCAAATGGGAGGAGGAAGAATGTGACACCAGTCGGAGGCGTACTCCTGGAAATTAATGCATGTATGACCAAGCAAAGGCAGGAAACAAATTCCAAGTGGTCAAGAATCATCAGAAGAATGGGTACGAAGATCCCTTAGAGTAAAAGAACAAGAGGAACAACGAAGGCAATTAAGAAGAATTGTCGAAGAAATAGATCAAAACCTTGCTGACCAAGCAGGACAACCGTATGTAGAGACAGTATCAGGCGGCAAAGAAGAAAGAGACCCTGAAAATGAACTAACAAAAGCAATTGAGCATAACATATGTCACATCTGAGAACTATCCATCTTAGGAGAGGAAAAGCTGAGAATTGGAGTCGAACCAAAGACCCTTGGAAGGAGGGAGTGCAAGAATGATCCCTAGGATACTTGGAGTGCAAAGGACGTTGTAGGTGGATGAGTGGAGGACTCGTACGTGGCAGAGAGTGCAAGAGAGGCATAGGAATTTACTGAGTGAAATAGTCTAAACATGCCCAACACATAAGGAGAACATTGGAGAAGGAAGACGGTGACTCTGCTAGCTAGTTCTAGTGTGGAAAGGCAAAAATTGCAAAAAATTATGGCGAATGGGTTAGAAGATTCGGTTAAACATTGCAAAACCTGCAAAACTATATGGATAGCAAGCGGCCAAGAAGACAAAGATTATTGGCTGAGAGTGTTCCTAGCAAAATGCTATGAGGCATAGCAATAGATTATTTCACTGAATTGGCAGCAAAAGACACAGCCTCATGGGATGCACTGACAAAAGTGTTCAAGGAAGAGTTTAGATTATTACGGGACGACAATGAGATCGGCGTCGAGATTTATAACACCAAATGAGGGAAGCGCGAGAATGTACGAGCTAACAATCGTAGGCTCAAAGAATTGTTGGTAAAGTTAGAGAACCAACCGACAAACGGATTGAAGAAGTGTGGGGTCGTTGAAGGACTAATTCCCTCGTTGCACAAGAAAATGAAGGTAGTATCTTTTTTGTTATATGTCGAGGCTTACAATCGGGCGATGGACATCAAGAATGAAAACATAACATCCTCTTGAACAGAATGGAAGACAGATGAAGACGAGAGCACAAACGACAACAATGATGGAGAATCTAAAACTGTTCAGGCCCTTTGATGAGATATGATGCCCATGATGAAAGAACTGAAAGCCAACATAGAAAACTCAAAAGAAACTAAAGAACTATGGTGCAATGACTGTAAAATAGGTCATACTAAAAATAATTTCCCAAAAAAATCATTTTGCGAAATCTATCAGGTAATGGGACATTCCATCAAGGTATGCCTGTACAATTAAAAAAAAAGCACACAAGTTCTCTTCACCCAGAGGGAGTAGTCAACCTCTCCAACCACATCGCCTAAACCACAAAATAAGAACAACAATAATGCATCTCCTAACGAATACCACAACAAAAGAAGAAATAACGATTGGTACAATAACAGTGAGTCGAGAAGCCAAATCTAGTATGATTCTAATGGAAAACCTATGATCCAGTGCCAAAATTGTAGCGAATGAGGTCACTGCGCTAAAGAGCGCCAAAGTAACCAAAAAAAAGGAGGAATGTATTTAAGTGGTGTGGACCGGGGACCACGAAGACACTGATTGGCTAAAGCAGAAAGGTATCAACATGTTGGAAGTGGAGGACGAGGAAGTTCTGGCAATTACTAGAGCACAAATGAAGAAGGGAGTTTATCTAAACCCTTGTACGGAGAAGGAAAGACTTCAAGAGGCCAATGCGGAAGTAGAGCAAACGATGGCCAAGGAAAGGAGAACCTCCAATGAAGCAACAAGTACATCATTGTGGTCAGAGTTGGAAAAGAACATCATACGATAAATGTTACATACAATCGTACCTATCAAGGTGACAAACCTTCTACAAAAAATTCCGCAGCTCAGAGTGGCAATTACAAACATAGTCGGTGACCGGCAAAGTCAACAACAAGTAGGCCAAAGAAAAGGAATGATAGTGGAGCAGCCACCCAAAGGTGAACAAATCATTGACCCAATGTTGCTGATGGTAAACATCGGGAAGCGACCAACTGTCATATAGATGGAGATTGGGGGGAAGAGTTTAACAAACATGATTGTCGACGAAGGATCAGGAGTCATTGTACTGCCCAAAGATACATGGAAGTGTCTTAGGAAGCCAACACTCTGATCACTGACATTCTAGTTGGTGGGTGTCAACCAACATGGCATCAAGCCATTGGGAACGTTGATGGTGCAGAAGGTGGCGATTGTGTCCCAACCATTCTTGTTAAATTTCATAGTCATCCCATTGGAGAAAAAGGCATACGACACATCACTCGAGAGAGGATGGTTGGTTGGAGCCAAGGTAGACCACAATTGGAAATGAAATACACTCTTGATAGAGAACAATGGGAGAAAGTACGTGATTGACTCGAGAAATCAAGTAGTGAGCGAAGAATTGGCATCGTTTGACTTAGAGTTTGAAGGAGGATCGAGAATAGATGAAGAAAGGGGAATCATGGAACTGAACGAAGAAGGTGTCCCAGACTTCCAACATTGCTCAGAGGACGAGACAAGTTCACTTAATGGACTCTTCCATTGGCAGATGGAGGACTTCAAAGTATTCTAGTGTGATTGCAATATGGTGCAGATTAGAGAGAGTGAAGAAGAAGAAGAGGACAAAGCCTCAATGAGTCAAGTATTTCCTCTGGAATATGGAGAATACAAGGCCACATGCCAACACATAATTTTGAACGAGACAATGTGATCAAGTAAGAAGAACCAAAATAAGGAAGGTGAACTTAGGAGAGGAGAATAGCCCCCCGAATGATTCTAGAGAGAGACAATTGGAATCCAGTGTTGAAGGCGGCAACATTTAAAATCT
Organism: Sequoia sempervirens; assembly: GCA_007258455.2. Taxonomy (NCBI): domain Eukaryota; kingdom Viridiplantae; phylum Streptophyta; class Pinopsida; order Cupressales; family Cupressaceae; genus Sequoia; species Sequoia sempervirens. Next base: position 41,246 of record VDFB02340912.1, read on the forward strand.
TCATAGAATACACAGATGCCTTTTTATGGACGTACAAAGATTTGAATGCGTACCTCTAGAACTATCTGTGCAGAGAATCCCTTTGATACCAAGAGCGTAGCCCATATGTAAGAGACCCTATCGAATGAATAAAATCTATGCTGCTAAGTGTTGACGTGGTTTTTGAGACCGCACCAACACAGAATAAAGTCTCCCAATGGATGCTCTATTCTCTCTTGATCAAAGTATTCCGCACGCTAAGATTGCCAGAAAGTTCGTGCGTTCAACTCCAAGGTTCTTTCAGTGCGAATAGGCTCAGTTGGCTTGATGTGATTTGCTGGTATTTCAAGGGGACTCACACAATTGTTCGACAGTCAACAACAGACAGCAGACTAAGGGTTTTCACGTAATTCGAAGGATTTGGCAAATGAGCACAAGTTTCCTAAAGCTAACTGGAAATGAACTGAATTTAAAAGGGTGTAGGGCCTAAGAAGTTTATCTTCTATCTAAGGACGGGACGTGGGATCAACCTTTACAGACTTCGACCAGACTCTGCTCCGCCTCACGTCGGACAACTTACACAAAGTCGGTGCAATCTTCAAGGGAGTGACAAAAGGTTTTCAAATTATAACTCAACATGTAAGCACCATCAGAACGACGCATACAAACACATGAATCACAATCGAAGTTAAGTTTGTAAAGTTTTCCAGTTGACCACACAAGGCAATCCTGCCGTCAGCAAGCCGCTAGTGGTATGGATAAAAATGAAGTTGCCTCAATTAACACCACAAGTCCACAACTAACATCTACTTGCATGATAACGAAAACTACTTTACTTTAAGCTACTTCAAGATGCTACGTGAATTGGAAGGACGAAGAAGCCTCAACAACTACTCACAACAAAGAAGAATTCACCATCAATGAAAATTCTTTTATTATGAAAGCATACATGACAACTTCTTACAAAGTATCCAAAGGGGAAGACTTTCCTTCCTTTTCAATCTAAACTACTATGCTAAGATATTACAACTAAAGTACCTCCGCTCTACTCTCTAGTCTGACGTCTAAATTCTACTTCTAATTTCTAATGAATTACAAATGAGGGGGACTCCCCCTTTATATAGCTAGCCAAGTCCCAAAAGACGGCTAGGGTTACAATCAATGATGGCCAGGTTGTGCCACCTCAGCCCTAAACAAGATTTACCTAAAGCCACAAAGGAGAGGGTAATAAATGAGCCTAATGTCACCATAATCCTTCTAGAAGATTCCGTTTGTAGATGCGTTCACACTATTCTTGATCTTCTCTTGGCGTTGTTTCTTCGACTTTGCTCGAACACATTCTTTTCTCCATCTTAAGCTTTGAAAACGTTTCTTCAACACTTAGCCATTTTCTTGCAAATTTCTTCCTTCGAGGTTGAGATGTCATCTTGAATCACTTGCTTCATCACTTTAAACCACCATCGCTTGATCTCGACATTCCTCTTGCAAAACAAGCAAGGAGAAGAGTATTAGAACACTTCACAATATAAATTCGACTTACTTACCTGATTTTCATGCTTTGATCTCCTAGCGTTCATCGCCAACTTTGTGTTCAAGTTCATGCCTTAGACAAACTTTCAACACATTTGCATCTTCAAGAAATTCATTTCACCTGCTGGAACTTTGACAACCTTGATTTTATTCATCTCTGGCTCAAGAAAACTATCCTCACAAAGGATTTAAGCAAATTCACCTAGGCAGTTCCTTTCAAATTCATCGTCCGGAGAATTTTACCTTGAAAACACGTTTTCTTCATTTTTGCCTTAGAAAATTTTCAAATTTCCCTTAGGAAAATTCATCAACCTGGTGCCCATTTAAAATCTTCATCCTGAAGGCCGCAGCGAAGCATGGAAGGCTTTAAAATCAACTCCTCATCGATAATCTTCAATACCCAGAAGAAAATTTTCTCCAGAACGCATCGAACCCATGGGTACCCAACGAACGGGTTCATTTAATTTTCTGGAATTTTGAACCTTAGAAAATTATTTCCCTGTGAAATTTAAATCCGTTCTTCACATCCGTGAAGATTTCTTGTTGTTTTGACTTGAGAAATTTTTTATCAACCCGTGCAGCTGGCATTCACTGACTTCATCTCCGACAATTCATTTGTACTTCAAGAAAAATTCCACCACCTCTCCAGACTTAAGCATTTTTCTAAGGGAGAAAATATTTGCGCCTTAGAAATTTTTTTTGAAAAAAAAGTTTTCCCTTAGAAAATTTTATTTGACTTGGAAAATCTTTCTTCCTGTGGCGAGGAAATTTATTTCAAACAATTCACTTGGAGCACACCACACTTAACATATTTTATTTTTCACTTGGCAATTTCCAACGCCTAGGCATGTATTATTTTTCATCACTTAGCAATATCCTTTCTCAAGTCTAGGCGCACACCACACTTGAAGGGGAATATCAAATTAAAACTCCAGCGCCTAACACATCATTTTCACTCACCACCTTGGCATTTTCAACGCCTAGCATATCATCTTATACTTGGCGCATATCCCACTTGAAGCAATCTCCACCACGCCTAACATCACTCCCTCTTACTTTATCCTTTAGCGCATTTGAGAGGGTAAGAGGGATTTCAAATTTCCAACGTCAAACTTTAACTCTTTTCCCTTGCTAATCTTTGGGCGCATTTTGCATGATGTGGAGGATAAAAAACGTTGACCCCTTTGACCTTTTTCACTTTGGGCGCATTTCACCCCTTGAGAAGGATGGGCGCATTTTAGTAGGTGAGGAGGATAAGCATCTTCCAACGCCTTAACTATTTTGTCTTTATGTGCCTTCTCTTGAGCGCATTTGAGCATGTATGGAGGATGAGATTCCTTGACTCTTGTTGACCAGCTAAAGATGGGTGCATATTGCCATATGTGGTGGATAAAGTTCATTCAAACACTTTGACCTTGTTGACTCCTTGGGCGCATTTTACTAGTGGAGGAGGATAAAGTTTATACTTAGAACTTTTTCATGCTATCAACCTCCCTTGGGCGCATTTTGAGGTGGCAAGAGGATGAGACTTAGAAATTTTTTAAACTTTCTCCTTGAGGGTGGGCGCATTTGGAGGTGGTAGGAGGATGAGAACATTTGACTTTCTTTGACCTTTCTCACTTTGGGCGCATTTTGCCAGTGGAGGAGGATAAACTTCAGACTTAGACATTTTTTTCTCGTCCTCGCCAGCCTTCATGCCCTGCTATTTATAGTAAGTCCTTTGAATTTTGCATCTCTGAAGCCCGGAATGACTTGAAATTTCAAACGTAGCATCCTCATGGCCTTGTTGTTCTGTCGACCCTGCCACTTTTAGGTCGGCCTGCTATTTTTGGCCCATTTCTGAAGGTGGTTTACTATAAATAGTAACCTCTTGTTTCTGATAGCTCCACTGCTCTGATTAACTTGAAATTTGAATGAGGCGCTCCTCACCACGTGACCTGTCTGCTGACATCGGCGCATGCACCTGACTTGCTATTTTTAGCCAGTTTCCAAAATGACTTACTATAAATAGTAAGTGCTCCGTTTGACTTGAAATTTTACCAGCAGATAGCCTGAAGGATGCTGATCGCGGTGGTTTACACCGGTTTTCGAAAATTTTGACTTTTTACGCCTATTTTTGGGTCCCGAAGTTGGAAACCCTAATTTGCTCTGCATGTGTATCAAATGAACTCTGTTTGCTCGTTTATGTGCTGCGATCATTCGTGATTACGAACTCTTGGGGGCGAGCTGTGGGACACACCCTGCTAAAAATATGAGTTCCTTCTTGAGTGGTGTCTGTGATTCCATATCATACCATCAGCAAAGCTCCGGAAAACCAGCCAGAATCACAGCATGCAAAGAAATCGACATGGAAAGCCCTAAAAAATAGCCTCGAAAGGGTGAACTACGAAGTGGTGCGCCTCAAGTGTTGCATGTTATATCATCATGGTCTCGAAAAAGGCGGAAGAATATCTTGGGCAGCCAAAGACAAACTACGCATCCCCGAACCACTGAAATTTGCCGGGAAGGCAGTTGCTAAAAATAGTAAGTTATCAGTTTTAGCTCAAATTTTGCAGTAACTGACGATACCTGAATGCGGTGTGGTATCGGAATCTCAAATAAATGACAAATTGCCACAATTTCACACTTATAAAAATAGTAAGTACCTCGAAATTGTGAAATTGGCCGAGCTTCTGGGGCTTTAACGACAACAATGTTAAGCTCAATTTCAATATATATTCACCCTACTAAATATCGGTGACTGGAAGGTTCAAACCCCCTATTTTCTAGACTTGGCCAAAATTTCACGTTTTAGCTCGGGAAATGAGAAAATCAGGAGCAGGCATCGAGAGAGAGAGAGAGAGAAACCAAAGCCAAAAGACCAGAATGGAGCAAAAATTAGGGGTCCCCATCTTGAATGGGGCGATGTGTGAAAAAGGTCACAACACTAAGGTACAAAAAGAAATGGAAAAAATGTTGGTAGTGAGAATCATCTTCAAAGTTGAAGTCAACGACTGGGTTTCACCAATTTTCATATAACTAAAGAAAGAATCCGTATAGATTCAGACATGTGTGGACTTCCAAAGTCTGAACGCAATAACTATAAAGGACCCTTTCCCGATCCCATTCACCGATTCAATATTGGAAGAGGTGGTTCGCGGCGAAATCTATTCATTTATGGATGGGGTCTCAGGCTAAAATCAGATAAGCATAGCCAAGGAGGATAAACTAAACACAACGTTTGTGGTTGAAGACAGTGTATGCATACAACTGAATGCTGTTCAGTCTATGCAATGCTCCGATGACTTTCTAGAGAATCATTCTACATATATTTGACAAGATGTCAATGGACTTTAAGGCATTCTTGAATGATTGGTCGATCTACAACGACGAACACACACATTTGAAGGGTCTTCGAGAATGCATGGAACAATGTAGAGTGGTATGACTAGCAATAAACTCAAAGAAGTGGCGGTTTATGGTACCTTAGGGGAAATTGCTCAAACACATAGTCTGCAAAGTTGGATTGAATTGAAGCCCGACCCAAATAAAATTTGGGTGATTGTATAGATGGAACCACCCCAAAACATCTCCGGTGTAAAGTCATTCCTTGGCCATGTTGAATAATACAAAAGATTCATAGAAATTTTGCCCAAATTTCTTATCCAATGGACGTACTCACCAGGAAGGGACAACCTTTCATATGGACAAAAGATTAGGAAAAAGCCTTCAATGAGCTGAAAGTAAAACTAATCAGTTCGTTGATCTTGGCATACCCAGATTGGAGTAAAGAGTTCATGTGCATGGTGATGCATCAAACTACGCTATAGGAGCAACACTGGCACACGTGGGATTGCAAGGGTTAGATCACCCAGTATTCTTCGCCAGTTGGCTACTGTTGAAGGCAGAAAATAATTATAGTACGATGGAGAGGGAAGCGCTTGAAATGGTTTATGTTGTACAAAAGTTCAAAAATTACTTGCTGGCTACACCCTTCACATTCTATGTCAACCACCAGACCCCTATGTACCTGGTGAACAAGCCAATAATTCAAGGGTAAGTCGATGGATTTTGTTGTTACAAGAATTCACCTTCACTATCATTGTTCGATCAAGAAAGAGCCATGTCATCGCTGATCAGCTCTCCAAGATGAAATCTAGTGAACCTCCAAATGGAGTAAACAAAGACTTCCCAAACACACACATATTCCAAATTGCAACACTACCCCATGGTATGAGAGCATCGAAGAGTACCTGTCTACATCCACATTTTTGAAGGAGATGCCACCAGGGGAATGAAGAAAACTAGTACTAAAGAGTAAAGCATTCTAGCTCATCAATGGGCTGTTATACAAGATGGGGTCGGACCAAGTACTACAACGATGTGTCATGGAAGAGGAAATTCCAGGAGTACTTAAGGAAGAACATGAAGGATTGGCTGCAGGGCACATGGGGCTAGATGCTACAACATATAAAATCTTGTTGGCAGGTCTATGGTGGCCAACGTTGCATACTGACGCTCGAGAATGGGTGGTAGGATGCGATACTTGCTAGAGAGTGGGAAAACTGTTGAAGAGAGATTACATGTTGCTCTTCCCATCTCAACCTTAGGAACTTTTCGAGCGGTAGGGACTGGACATCATTGGTCCGCTAAAAGCCAGCCAACTACATCAGTGTAGGTACATAGTCATTGCCACAAAGTACTTAACCAAATGGGTGGAGGCTTGGGCACTGCCAAACAACACTGTAGTTAGTACGACAAGTTTCATATGAGCAAATAGTCATGACTCATGAGGTACGACATCTTGATATAGATTACAAGTGATAGGGGAGGACACTTCGTCCACCATGTTATTTGCTTTATGATGGAGTTACGAATTTTGTACAACTTATCAAGCCTGTACTACCCGAGAGCGAATGGATAGGCAAAATCCATAAATAAGGTGCCCGTCTCGATCATTCACAAGTCGTGTGGCATTGAGGAAGCTGACTGGGAAGAGAAGTTGCTAGCTGTACTATGGGCTTACCATACGACATACAAGGTGACGATAGGCCGCATGCCATTCCAATTGATGTACAATCAGGAAGCTGTAGTTCCCGTTGAGTACAAGGTGCCTAGTTTGAGGAGTACCATCTAGAATTGACTAGATGACACAGAGAGCTTGAAGGAATGATTATTTCAATTGAAAAAATTGAACACAAGGAGAGAATTGGCCCAATGGGCAACGAAGGTGATGCAAAAAAGAAGGAAATATTGGCATGACAAACACCTTCGATGGGCAAACTTCCAGCCAAGACAGTTGGTTCTCAAATATAATGCCTGTAATGAATTGAAACCCAGTAAATTCAAGGTGAGATGGCTTAGTCCATTTAAAATCCAGGAAATCTCAGATAATTGAGCCATCAAACTAGAGACTTTAGACGGAAAAATATTGAAAGATGGTATCAATGGATCCAAATTAAAGCCATTTAAAGAGAGAGCAGTTGAGATCAACATGGTGGATTGGATGGCAAGTGAGAAGCCTACCATGCGAGTACAGAAGGACCCAAAGGACCAAAGGATGTAATAACCAAGGTGTAGTAGTACCTAGAATTCATCCACATTGTTCGGACCACTTGGAAAATGGATTAAACTACATGATAGATGGCACTTGAAAGCACCATACTCAAGATGGAGAAAAGGATACATAAGCTAAGAATTGGATAAAGAGCCAAAGAAGAGGGAGACAACCAAAGAGTGGCATACAAAAGGGTATTTGGAAGACTGGGAAGAAGGTCCTAGCCTATGGCTAGTGTACATGGTCGAGCATTACTTTGTAGCAGAACGCTTTGGACATAACAAAGACGTTATGCAGTGGGCTTTAGACCAGAACATGAAGCCACCGCCATTGCCAACCTCTAATAGGTTATGGCATGTAATGCATGATCCAGCAGTGACACCAATAGTCGAGTGAGATGAAGTGAAATGGTAATAGCAACGAGGAGGTATGTATATCGACGGGAGCCATGATTGCGAAGTTATGAAAAACCCACCGTTAATACAAAAAATATGTGATCTAGAATACGTAGGAACTTGTTGTGAATTAGACTCCTATAAAAGACCATGGGTGCTTCGAAAATATCATCCAGCCTTAGAGATCATATATCTGGAAACAAACTATTAAAATGTGAATTATAGAAGACTCGAAATAATTGGGGTACAAGATCAAGCCTTAGAAATTGAAGTTCGAAAAAAATAGAGCGAAAAGGACAGAAGATAAAAAATGAGAACGAAGAAAAAAATTAAAAGAAAAAAATTAAAAAATTGTTGGGGTTGAAAATTAAAGTTCAAAATGAAAAAAGAAAAATTAAAATTTCAAAGTAGAAAAAATATTAAAATAAAAGCGAAAAGTATTAAAAAATTAAAAAGTGGATATTAAAAAAACCTCAATTGGCAATTATAAAAAGGAAAAAATTTATAGTGCCAAAATTGAGAAAAATAATATATCGCAATTAAACTGTGAAAGAGTACGAACTCAAGTATTAATTGGTAAAGTATGGGCTGCACAAATTCACAGAGGACTGAGGAAAAGACGACCACCATTGCACACCGTACGGATTTCATCCTTGAAAGATTGTAGTCGCATTGTAACGAGGTCGACTATTTGATTAAGGATCTGCATCAGATGATGATCATATAGAGAATTTTGAAGAACACCATATGACAGGGGGATAGGTGGAAGGATGTATGGAGGTGGTGGAGCTTTCACTTCGTACAGATCGAAAAAGGAATCTTGTTCTACAACGTACGAGAGAGGGTGTTTTGCAAGATACGTTTAGAGGTTACCTCCAATAGGCGATAGAGGAACTTCAACATCGTATGAACAATGATACGAGGGAGAGTTTCCAGAGTCGTACGACCTACTACGACAAACATTGGCCAAATTTTTTTTAATGCATGACCAACAATTGCTGAAACCATACGGTTGGTAGCCTTTTTTCGAGAAGGCAGTGTATAATTAATCTTTCTTCGGAAGTACTCGAAGATCATTGCCGAATTCTAGTCATGGACGTGAGCAACATGGGAAGAAAATAGCACTACAAACCACACATTCCCACAACCAAATCAAGCAAAGGCAAACCATACGTTGGTAGAGGAGTAGATGCGCTAACATGGGACAACCTCACGAGTAGTGAGTGTAGAAATTGGTGGCAAAGTAACCAAGACGACCGTGTCTTGAAGATAGCCATGAGACATGCACAGGTGGACAAAGCCGTGCAATTCCCATTCTTCAATTGTCGAGAGTTTGAACCCTTCTTGGAGGCGATGGTGACAAATTATTGCAAGCACTCCCATAAATCAGTCATCGACTATGGAGGTTGCACGATAACTATTTCTTTCTAGCCAACAAACTTCATAGGGTGTTTGGCTGGCACAACTATATAGGTACTAATATTAAAGCCAATTGGGAAATCTACACAAACACAAGCGAAACACGCTAGGAGAGCTTGCGACCCAACTTAACCTAACAAAGGTGACAAACATATGGAGTGCTGGTTATCGGTGTTTGAGGAAGAATTTCTTGGCCACACCCAAATGAAAATGCATAATGGACTTAATAAAGTGCAGATTGATTGGAGCAAGCAGAGCTTTCGATGTGGCAATATGGATGATCGACTACATGATTGGGTTGAGCATAGCGAAAGTATACAAATGGTATAGATTACTATTGAAAAGGGTCAGAGAATTCTTGGCACAAAAGCATAAGGATACATGACATAGCATGCCATTGCCCTAATACTGGATGTTATCCACACTCAAGTTCCAGTCGACAAGTGGGGGAAGTTTCAACAAGTAGCCCTAATAGACTCATCATTGCCAATAGCATTCTACTGGAACACACTAGACATACAAGCAAATCTGGGAGAAGAGACAACTCCAACCAAGAAAGAAGAGAGGAAATAGAGAGGCATTGGGCCATGGAGCAAAAGAGGATGCCAAGAGTTGTCCCTCCACATCGCCACCACACCACCATCGACGTAAGGAAGAGGTATCAATCGAAGCCGAAGCAAATACCACCGAGATGGACATAGACTAGCCGCATTCAGCATCGTATACAAAGAGTGCCACCACTATAGCCAACCACTCTACTAGCAGCACTCCATAATCGCCGCATTAATTCGCTCTCAACACCATCGCTGGCATTGCTGCACCGCTGACATTGCTAGCACCACTGTGGGTACGCCACTATCGCCATCCCACCGCTGATTGCTGATCGCCAATCCCATTGCCAAGATTGCCAGGTGCATTGCTAGGACTGACAGGCCCATCGCTAGCATTGCCAAGTTCACCGCTAGGCCCACCACCAAGATTGCCAGGTACACTGCTAGTGCCATCAGTTACAGTTTTTGCATCGCCAAATACATTACCAAGAGATATTCCCATACCTACTGATGTTATATAGATAAACCAGTGGTTAGACATGCTCGGGGTACCACTACAGGTTCCAACATTCCCTTCACTGAGTCCTTTATGAGTTAACGGCCGAGGGTCTCGAGTAGGATCCGACAATCATGGTGATTGAGGGTGCAAAACCAGACTCTTCACAGGCACACCCACTGGATATCATGCAGACTCAGGAGGACGAGTCAAGCAGGTCCGAAGGGCTAATTATTGAGATAGCCAAGCCAAATGAGACAGACCCTCTGGGGACAGTCCAACAGTATATCTAGGATCTTCAGGCAATGGCAACAGTGATGTAGGAAGTGGGAGATATATCCAAACGGTTGGACATAGTACAGTCTCCATTGGTGGCAAGAAGTGCAACAAATATTGGCATTCGTATAGACAGAGTGGGAGGGAAAATTTGCTCGTTATTTCACTTCCAGAGGATGGCTTGGAGTTGAGACTCCAGTGATGTTGATGGATTGGCATCAAACAAGGCCTTTAGTACGAGGGAGAGATGGCTGCCCGATTTTTGCCTTATTTGGTATAGAGGCCTCCTTTCGGGATGTATTCTATAGGTTGAAGATACAAGCATCCACAAATGATGCTATATAGGAGAAGATTGAGGCTCTGCAATTGGTGCAGAAGGTACGAGAGGAGCTAGTTGAGCGTACACAAAAATTTCAGGATCAATTAGCTCAATATACACAACTCATCGCCAACGAGTGAGTCAGAGTATTGATGTAGAGGCCAAGATGACAAAGATGGAGGGGACAAAGCATAGAGTGATGACCATGGAGGCCAACTGGCAAAAAAGGACAAAGAAGTTGACCTAGAAAAATGCCATTGATGGAGGCTACGTAGATGGTGAAGGTAGCAAGAGAGCGAGAGATCATAGTTGAGAACCAGCCGAGGATGTGAATAAAGGAGGTTCGCAGGTTGTGGGAGTTACGCTCGTCGACATCCACCTTGACATCATCCATTCATCTAGGGATGTCCTCTCACCCTCCATCTCAATAAATTTAATTTGGGTATCAACTCCCAATTTTGTTTGTTTTCGTTTGGAAGATGATTTTTTTTTTTTTGGGGGGGGGGGAGTGATGTAGTCGGCAAAATAAATAATTAAATAGATAATTAATAAATATTGTAATCAGGAATTAGTCCCTAACCGTTGGGTGGTTGTATTGTGTAGTTGCTGACGGCTAGTGTCCTCAACCAACATCGGCTGGCTATATAATTTATGTTTTCACTTGTAGTTGGGGATTGTATGTAATAATCCACCCTTAATTTTTTCAAAAAACTTCACCCCTTAGCGTTAGCCAAATAATAGTGATAAACAAACTGAGTAAGCAACCCTCCACTTTCTGATCACTAAGTTCCCAATGTGGGCAAGGTGAGAGCATATGGTGAGAAGAGGATCTTGCATTAATTGGAAATCAAGCTAACTGAAGAGTAAATACCTTCCACTTTCTGATCACCCAAATCTCGAGGTGGGCAAGGTGAGAGCATACGGTGGTAAGGCTTACAATAATTGTACTTCTAAGCAACTACTTCTGTGGGGTAAGCCATCCGAATGCATGAAGGGAAATCATCCGCTTATTCAGTGGGAATTACAACACGAAGATAAACACTTGGTGGCAAGCCGACCAATCCAAAGTAAAGTCCTTTGCTTGCTTAGCAGGCATAAAATCAAAGTAAACTAAAAACTCTACCACTTATTTAGTTGGAGTAGAATGTAAAATAAAGAAGCTCAACCACTTATTCAACAGGAGCACCACTTGTTTAGTGGGGTAACAATGTAAATACAAGAGCAATCACCAATGGTACTACCAATGGCGTTACAATTAGCTCATTTAGTAAAAGCTTCAGTATTAGTCATAGTTGAGACTCCAAAACTCAAAATAAGCCCAATTTGAGATGCAGCTGTGACTTACTAAAAATAGACATTGTTAAAAATAGCAGTTACTGCCCACCAAGGATCTCAAAAAACCTAGGAAAACCCAAAAAAAAATTGGCAAACATTTGCAATTACCCCTTGAAAGTGCTGGTAAAAAGCCTCCAAGAATCTTGGAATCCCCTGAAATGCCTCTAAATAGGGGAGATTACAATGTACATATTCTGTATGATGTACTTATTGCCTATCCAATGAATGAAGAATGCAATACACTTTTTGTGCATTGTTGAGTAATTGATATGTTTATTATTGCTATTATACATTCTATTTACTTTGTGTTAATTGGTCAAGTAGCATAAGTGAGTAGACAAAAATAATTAAACAAGAGGCAAAGAGAAGAAATGGCAGCCATTTGTGGAGAGATTTTCTCCATTTCTCCATTTCCTAGATCTACGAGTAGTGGCAGTGGTAGTGGCGGTGTCAGTATTGGGCTTAGAGTTTGTGGATTTTCATCTTATTTAGATTCATATTTTACTCTACGCACTACTCTAGGTGTCCAACCATCACTTTAGAGCATGGGTTGGAACAAGCATAAGCATGATGTTGCATGAAGTGCAATTGGAGACTTTTGATTTTATTGCACCTTTCCATTCCATGCAATCAAGTAATTATTATTTTTGTTTAAAAATATATAGTTTGATTTCTTTGCCTCTTCAATTTTTGTATTTAGAGGTATGTAGAATTGTAATTTTAAAGTTAAACTCTCGATTTTGAATATTTATTTTGTTTATATTATTTGTTTTAGGTCTCTTTATTGCCAAAACATGATAGATACCATTACTATTTGTGGGGTAGGGTTCAAAGCCCCTAATGATGAGGAGATAAAGGACTCCATTTTGAGTCAAAAGGTGGTTGATGTGAAAGCCATAATTGACGAGCAACATGACATATAAAAGAAGGGTTGCAACAACATGATTGATAGTTGGATTGATAGAAGAAATAAAACATTATTATTCTTGTTTCTTCCTTAGTGTTGACTTGGTTTTTGAGACTGCACCAACACAGAATAAAGTTTCCCAACGGACACTCTATCCTCTCTTGAACAAAGTATTCAGCATGCTAAGATTGCGAGTAAGATCATGCTTTCAACTCCAAGGTTCCTTAAGTGCGAATAGGCTCAGTTTGGCTCGATGTGATATTGCTGGTATTTCAAGGGGACTTACACAATTGTTTGACGACTGACAGCAGATAGTAGACTAAGGGTTTTCACGTAATTCGAAGGATTTGGCAAATGAGCACAAGTTTCCTAATTCTAACCAGAAATGAACTGAATTTAAAAGAGTTTAGGGCCTAAGGAGTTTATCTTCTATCTAAGGACGGGACGTGGGATCAATCTTGACAGACTTCGACCAGACTCTGCTCCGCCTCACGTCGGACAGCTTACACAAAGTCGGTGCAATCTTCAAGGGAGTGACAAAAGGTTTTCAAATTATAACTCAACATGTAAGCACCATCAAAACGACGCATACAAACACATGAATCACAATCGAAGTTAAATTTGTAAAGTTTTCCAGTTGACCACACAAGGCAAACCTGCCGTCAGCAAGCCGCTAGTGGTATGGATAAAAATGAAGTTTCCTCAATTAACACCACAAGTCCACAACTAACATCTACTTGCATGATAATGAAAACTACTTTACTTTAAGCTACTTGAAAGATGCTACATGAATTGGAAGGACGAAGAAGCCTCAACAACTATTCACAACAAAGAAGGATTCACCATCAATGAAAAATTCTTTTATTATGAATGCATACATGACAACTTCTTACAAAGTATCCAAGGGGAAGACTTTCCTTCCTTTTCAATCTAAACTATACTATCAACTATCTAATTACTCTCTACTCCTCTAAGCTCTGCTTCTAATTCTCCTTCTCTAATGTCTAATGAATTACAAATGAGGGGGACTCCCCCTTTATATAGCTAGCCAAGTCCCAAAAGACGGCTAGGGTTACAATTGGCTGGGTGGCCCAGAATCGTGCCACCTCAGCCCTAAACAATATTTGCCCTAAAAACCGCCACAAAGGAGAGTGGGGTAATAAATGCGCCATAATGTCCACCATCATCCTTCTAGAAGATTCCATTAATAGACGCGTTCACATTATCCTTGATCCCTTCTTGACTTTATTCTTTGACTTCGCTCGAGCTTCCATCCTTTCTTCATCTTGAGTTTTGAAAACATTTCATCTTTGTCACTTGAGCTAACACTTAGCCAATTTCTTGCAACTTTTCTTCCTTCGAGATTGAAACTCGTAACTTTATCTTCCTCCGAGGGTTGTAATATCATCGTGCTTCACCACTTCAAGTCATCAAGCTCCGGCTTCAACATTTCTCCTGCAAAACAAGCAAGGAGAGGGGTATTAGAATACTTCATGATATAAACTTAACTCACTTACCTGATCTTCACGCTCCAACTTTCAAGCGTTCATCGCCAACTTTGTGTTCAAGTTCATGCCTTAGACAAACTTCATCTTTGAGAAATTCATTTCACCTGCTGGAGCTCTGATATCCTCGATTTTATTCATTTCTGGCTCAAGAAAACTATCTTCACGAAGGATTGAAGCAAATTCACCTAGGCAGTTTCTTTCAAATGGAGAACTCCACCTTGAAAACACATTTTCTTCACATTTGCCTTAGAAAATTTTAAAATTTTCCCTTAGGAAAATTCATCAACCTAGTGCCCACCAAAAATCTTCACCCTGAAAGCCGCAGCGAAGCGTGGAAGACTTTAAGATCAACTCCTCATCGATAATCTTCAATACCCAGAAGAAAATTTTCTCCAGAACGCATCGAACCCATGGGTACCCAACGAACGGGTTCATTTGATTTTCTTGAATTTTGAACCTTAGAAAATTATTTCCATGTGAAATTTAAATTCGTTCTTTGCATCTGTGAAGATTTCCTGTTGCTCTGACTTGAGAAATTTTTATCAACCCGTGCAGCTGGCATTTTCTGACTTCACCTCAGGCGACTCATCTGTGCTTCAAGAAAAATTCCACCACCTCTCCAGACTTAAGCATTTTTCTTAAGGGAGAAAATATTTGCGCCTTAGAAAATTTTGAAAAAAACGTTTTCCCTTAGAAAATTTTATTTGACTTGGAAAATCTTTCTTCCTGTGGCGAGAAAATTTATTTCAAACAATTCACTTGGAAAATTTTCCTTGAGGGCACATATTACGTCCAGCATGTCTTATTCATATTTCCATCACCTTGTATTTTACTTTCACACTTCCCTGAAGGATGGGCGCATTTGCCTTGTCACAGAGAACATTCTCAACGCCTCAGTATATTTTAATCTCCCCTTGGGCGCATTTTATGCTTGAAGAAGACGTTTTAACTTTCAATGCCTAATATATTTTATTCACCATCTCATAAGCCTAGGCGCATTTCACTTGAAGGGGATATTTAAAAGTCTAACACCTTAGCATACTTATTAACCCTCAACACTTTATCTTTACATGGCGCATTTCATACTTCAAGGGGAATATTAACCACGCCTAGTAATCTTCATCCATCGCTAGCAACACTTTACTTTACCCCTCCAACGCCTTTAGTAATTTCATTTCACACTTCATGCACTTGGGCGCATTTCCCATGTAGAGGAGAATGAAAAATTTCAAACGCCACCAACAAGTGACCTTTCATCTCCCACGTTTTTGTCCTCACATGCCCTCTTTTGGGCGCATTTAGGCCTAGGAAGAGGATGAACATTTCAACGCCTAGCTTTGACTTCTGTCCTTATCTTTCTTTTGTCTTCACATGCCTTCTTTGGGCGCATTTCAGCATGCATGGAGGACGAATTTTGGTTGACCTTTTGACCTTTTTGGGCGCATTTCCTACTTGATGGAGGATGGGCGCAAATGGAGGGTGATGGAGGATATTTCCAACACTTAGAAATTTTTTGCTATAACTCTCTCAAAGTGGGCGCATTTTAGCATGGCTGAAGGATGAACCTCTTTGACTTTTCTTTGACTTCCTTGTGAGTGGGCGCATTTTACTAGTGGAGGAGGATAAAGTTTATACTTAGAAATTTTTTCATGCTCTCAACCTCCCTTGGGCGCATTTTGCTATGTGTGCAGGATGAAGTCCTTTGACCACTTTGACTCTTGCAATTTGGGCGCATTTTGCCTAGGCAAGTGGATAAGCATTTCACACTTAGAAATTTTTTTAAACTTCCATGAGCTTTCTTTGGGCGCATTTTGGCCTGCCTTCAGGATAGAAATGTTGACTTTCATTGACCACTCCAGCTTTGGGCGCATTTTACCTCTGGTGAAGGATGAAACTCCATGCTTGGAATTTTTTTTCTTGATGTCTCTTGCTAGCATGGGCGCATTTTGCCATGGCAGGAGGATTTGACAGTGACTTAGAATATTTTCATCAACTTATTTCTCCTTGGGCGCATCTGAAGTAGGCTACAGGATGAGACTCAGACTTAGACATTTTTTTACCTTCCTCTGCTAGCGTTCATGCCCCGCTATTTATAGTAAGTTCTCTGATTTTGCATTTCTGAAGCTCAGAACGACTCGAAATTTCGCACACTGCATCCTCATGACCTCGTTGTTCTGTCGACATTGCCATTTTTAATCACCCTGCTATTTTTATCACGCTTCTGAAGGTGGTTTACTATAAATAGTAACCTCTTGTTTTTGATGGCTCCACTGCTCCGATCGAGTTGAAATTTGAATGAGGCGCTCCTCACCACGTGACCTATTGGCTGACGCTGATGCATGCAGTTGATTTACTATTTTTAGCCAGTTTCCAAATTGACTTACTATAAATAGTAAGTGCTCCGTTTGACTCGAAATTTTACCAGCAGATAGCCTGAAGGATGCTGATCGCAGTGGTTTACACCGGTTTTTGAAAATTCTGACTTTTTGCGCCTATTTTTAGGCTCCGAAGTTGGAAACACTAATTCGCTCCGCATGCGCATCAAATGAACTCTGTTTGTCTCCGTTTCTGCGGCACTGCGATTAGCTCGTGAATCTGAACTGTTGGGAAGCGGCTGCTGGGACACACCTGCTAAAAATAGCAAGTTCCTTACTGAGTGAGTATCTCTGTTTGCATGTCACACCATCGCGAAGCTCTCGAAAAACCCATCAGGAATCACCCGACATGCAAAAGAAACCCTGACATGCAAACCCTAAAAATAGCCTCGGAAGACTGAATTCTAAAAGTTGTCTCGACTTGCATGTTATATCATTGCGAAGGTCTCAAAAAACCCA
Organism: Sequoia sempervirens; assembly: GCA_007258455.2. Lineage (NCBI taxonomy): Eukaryota > Viridiplantae > Streptophyta > Pinopsida > Cupressales > Cupressaceae > Sequoia > Sequoia sempervirens. The sequence continues at coordinate 58,331 of VDFB02340912.1, forward strand.
GAAGGAATATGCAGACATGCAGAGAAAAAACTTTGCATCTGAACCCTGAAATTCGCGCCGGAAGCCGGACTGCTAAAAATAGTAAGTTGTCTATTTTCGCTCAAATTTTGCACGCGAGCAGCCTGATGTGCTCTGAACGCCGTGTGACTGTCGGAATCTTGAAAATGCTGACGAATTGCTCTGAATTGTGCACTTACTAAAAATAGTAAGTACCTTGGAATCTGATGAAAACTTGCTGGGAGCCTACTGGAAGCATACTGACAACAACGTTAAGCTCTGTTTTCAATTTATTCACTTTACTCGACCTCGGACTGACCAGGAACGATGAAACCCTAATTTCAGACTTGGCCAAATTCACGTTGAAGCTTGCAGACGGGAACGTCCCCAGAAAGCAGACCATAGAAACAGACGGAGAGAGAGAGAGACACAAAAACCAAAGCCAAAAAGACCAGAATGGAGCAAAAATTGGGGGTCCCCATCTTGGATGGGGCGATGTGTGAAAAGGTCACAACACTTAGGTAATTGGATTTCGTGATATCCATTGATACAATGATTAACATTTTTAATTTCTAATATACTGTATCATTGATTTTGTTTTTTTATGAGGTGGCATAGTCTTCTTGAAGTCAATTGATGTTTTAAGAAATGCAAAAAATGATGAAATCCTTTGTGAGGCTTTTGAGGGAATTTTGGCCAAGGTGGTGTTGACGTTGTTTTTGTGACCGCACCAAACAGCAGAACAAAATAGTCCGAACGCTACTCCATTCTCTCTTGATCAAAGTATTCCGTGCGCTAAGATTGCGAGAAAGTTCGCACGTTCAACTCCAAGGTTCCGAATACTTAGAATACCCTCAGTTGGTTGATGTGTATTGCTGTGTTCTTACGAGGGGACTTACACAATTGTTCAAACTTCTTGCAGTTAGCAGTTGGTATGTGATTTGAAGGGACTTCTTGCGTGTATGATTTGGCAATGTGGTTCATTTTCCTAAAACTAATCAGAAATATGCGGAAAGTAAAGGAGTATAGGGCCTAAGAAACTTGTACTCTATTCTAAATGCAGGATATGTGGAACTCAGTTTTGGCAGACTTCAACCAAATTTCACCTAGCCTCACGTCGGACAGCTTCAGCGAAATCAGTGCCATCTTCAAGGGGGTAGCAAAAGGTGTTCAAATTATGATTTAGCATACATACACCATCCTAACGACGCATATAGGTACACAAATCACGATCGAAGTTAGATTCAAGATAATCTCCAGTTGACCACGCAAGGCGAACTTATCATCAACAAGTTGCTAGTGGTATGGAATAAAGAAGCTGCCTCAACAAAAATACCACACATCAAAGTAAACTACTTGCATGAAAATTACGCTACTTGGATACGAAAGGAAGGAGAGACCTTGCTAGCTATTCATGACAAGACGAATTCCACCATCAATGAAAAGATCTATTATCATGAAAAGTGTTACACAACAATCTCCACAAAAGTTTTCAAAGGGAAAACTTTCTTTCTTCTCCAATATGCAAAATGTCTACAATACTCTACTCTCTAGCTCTAGCTCTAATGCTAATGTCCAATCTCACACAATGTCTACTGTCTAATGATCTAATGAATTACAAATGAGGGGGACTCCCCCTTTATATAGCTAGCCAAGTCCCAAAAGACGGCTAGGGTTACAATTAATAGAGTGGCCAGAATCGTGCCACCTCAGCCCTAACCCTAAAAACTGCCAGAATAGGGAGTGGTACATTAAATGAATCAAAGATTCCCACTCACTCCCAAAAATAGTAAAGGTAATAAATGTCCACATTCAGTCTTCTAGAAGATCCTCGTCCAGTAGTGCGTTCCCATTTGCCTTCTCTCTGACTGCCAACTCCACGAATCTGCGAAGTACGGCCTCAACCTCCTGAACCGAAATAGGTGGAACACAATCTAGCTGAAACTCCAATACTGTGACTGAATGTTCATGCCTTGTACAAGATTTTCTCCAAGCAATCAAGGAGTCCTGCGTGTTCTGGATCAAAGTGAAGAAAGTAGAAGTATTCTCGAAATCATCCTGTACGAAGGTCTTAACATCTGAAAAGAAAGGCACCAGCCTACCCCTCAAATTATCAACATTCACCTCCTTTGGATTCAACCGACTAGCAAATATGGCCTCGAAAGTATTCTGAACTCCATCAATGATATTGGCCATGGCCTTATGTATCCTAGCTGAATCCGCCTGTGCCGCGTCGAAGAAACCACGCCTCGTGATCGCTGAAGAATACCATCTAGAGAAATCATATCTGTCATTCTCCTGAATGACACCTCCATCGATCAGCAATCGCAACGGAACATGCCTCAATACCTCAAGACGCTGAATAACCTTGCTCTGGTAGACAGAAGCATCGCCCCAAGCATGATCAATTGCCTCCATCCGTGCCAAAATACTAGAAGCCTGCTGAAAAGCAAAAGCAAGGTCTTCCATAAACTTTTCGGTTTCGGCACGAACTCCTGTGACCCACTTATTCTGCCCCTGCGCCATCTTCCCTAACTCTACCAAGCCACTGACTGACTCTCTAGGTATCTCTACTGGAGGCTCTATCACCGGAATATCCTGCCCTCGAGAACAAGACAACTGCTGTACATATCCAATTAAGGCCTTGTGTTCTCTTTTCAACTTCTTATACTTCCCTTCTTTCTTGAATAACCTATCTTTGAGGGCAAGGTAGGAGTTATCACACTCCTCTACAATCGGCAAGCCGGGCCCCAAATCCGTAGAGTCGTGACCACATAATTCTCGTGCACGCTTCATTTCGGGTCACACTCAACTCGCGGCACGCACTACATGAAGGGTGCGAGAGCCATCCTCTTCAGTGGATATCTTCAAAATTTTCTTGCTTTCTTCTTCGCGGAGGTGCACTGATCCTGTTCAAGAACTCTTCCATCTCAACTGCTGGATCAAGCTCCTCACTGGGGCTTCTTCTCATTCTATCCTTAAGCCAATCGGGCACATCATACTGTATATCAAAGGGTTGCTGCTCCTGTGCCTCGACTTCTCTAACCTGCCAACCTCTCATCATTCTGGCGAGGCTCATCGTCCTCGAAGTGGCTGAGTGTCACCGACACTATATCATCATCATCGCTCATGGCCGCCTCTAATTCCTGCTGAAATTGAGGGTCAGTAATAGTCCCCTCATCATCCTGCTGATCAACCCTAACAGGTGCGTTGACGCTCTGGCCAACTGACTCTCTCCGTGGAGGCTGAATATCATCATGTGCCACCTGCACCTGATTCAATGCATTTCTCTGATCAGCAAACAAAGAGACCTCCTGTATACTTGGAGAACGTGTCTCCAATGGTGATACAACTGTGACTCGTGGAGGCTCCGGCTGAATGGGCTCCTGTCGAACTATCTCCTTCTTTCCGGACTTTGGACCTCGTGTAATCTGCTTCTTCTTGCCAGTGGTGGGCGTCCTGTGATCTCCCATCATATTGTAAGTCAAGGCAATTGACCTACTCTTCAACCTGTTTACTCGCCTATCTACCCATGCTCTAGTGAATGTCAGGACAGGAATAGAAAGTGTGTCCAAATCAGCAATCTCAGGCTCTGACCAATCTGGAGGTGGAAGTGGAGTATCTCACACTGCTGCATAATCAGGATGGACAACATCCATATCCTCGTTCACCTGGTCTGGAACCGGCACAACTTCACACTCCCTGATCAAAGTAATCGGCAACCGAGAGAACATCCTTTTCCTTATCTCAATCTCATCAACTGCATCAGCCCAATAATCCTCAATGGTGGCCTTATGTTTAAACTCCTCTGACAGTACCCATTTGATGTTATGATGTGGGTCGTAGTGCTGTCGGCTAGTGTGGTATGAGAAATGATAAAATTGAAGTTCACTTTCAGCCTCTCTCGCTGCCTGTATCGAGGGACACACCTCATCCGAGTTGCCCATGACAATTGGAAATTCTATTCCTCCCTTCTTCTTCTTCTTTTGGATTTTATCAAAGGCAAGCAATTGCCTAGATATCTCTAGCATTAAAACTCTATCTGTTGGGTATTTAGGCAGCCTATATGGGTACGAAGGAAAACCTTGCAGCCTAATATAAGAAAATTTCGGAAACTGTATGAACCAGCACCCATACCTTTCAATCAACTCTTGGGCTTCCTTCGAGATTCTGTGTTGTAATCGCTCTTGAAGCAATCTCGTGATATACATGGTGAAGGAATCGTTGACACACTTGTAGTGGGTTGTGTTCGCCAAATGCAACTGTGGACAAGCATCATGGATCTTAAACTGGTGGGAGCCACAACCGACAGGTTCTTTGTAGGAAATCCCCCTGTACTTCGTCATTCGTGCCAACATATAGATGATGTAGGAGCTCATGTAAAATGTCTTCATTCTCCTCAAGCCCAAGAGCTGCTCATGCAAGTTATCACTTATCATCTCGGCCCAATTGACATAGTCTTTTCCTTCTAGCACGAGGTTGATGTAGTAAAACATCCAAGGCTCAAAAATGAATGATTGTGCACAACCTCCAACCCTGCTCAGCATCATGATGAGATTACAATACTCCTGCTTCAAATCCTCCGCTATGATCTGCTTTGGCAACTTCGCACGAGAAGGCTTGGGAGTGCTCATCCAATGAGTGTTAATTGTTTCCGTGCATCTCTCAAAAGCAGAAGCATAAATCCGCTCAGCTCGCTCTCTGGATTTGTAGACCATACTTCTATGCACCGGGATCCCGAAAGCTTCACCAATGGCTGCTGGAGTAAGATTAGCTAGCACTTGGCCATCAGGTGACATGATTGACCGATGATCCTTCTCATAGCAATTGGCACACTCCATCATCAGCTCCGAACACTGAATAGCTGGTGGGAAACTAGCAGCTGCATATAACCCACTTCGAACAATATTGTGTGAAGTGGTTGAAGGCCGATGACTTCCAATTCCTAGCATTCTGCTTTTGAAGGCCTCCAGGTTGACGGAGCCCAAGTTGGTATCTGTCAACCTGCCCAACTTCGAAATGAACTTTGATTCCGGCATGAACGTTTTACTCAGCTTCTTGATCACAGCTTGCCTAGATGCACCATTGTCCTTTCCAGTCGTCCTTGCCTCAGCCATCTGCAAACAGTAAACATTCATCAGCAATTTAATTTATAAAATAAGATAAGATATTGTGTAGGGGCTGCAGTCGACTTCAAGAAGCTGCAATAATTTTCTTGTTTGCAAACCTCAGCTTCTTCTCTTGAACTTCAACACTTAGAAAAGTTTCTAAGTAAACTTTAGTGACTTCAATTTGCAACAACTCCAATCAACAATTTTGATAAATTCGTATTTTGTACCAGCAAGTGCGCACTTCACAACTTAGCACTTCTTTGCTTCAAGGCGTCCTCCCTAGCACTGGCAGTAACAAACTAAGCTTAAGCAACCAGCAAGTGCGCCTCTCTTGACCTTAGCAATGGCACTTCTCAGCAACTCAAGGCGTCCCCTTTAGCAGTCTCAGCAACTTCAGCAAGCTCCAGACTTAGCCAAAACTCCAAACTCTTCAAGCAATTCACTGCAATGCTTCACTTAGAGCAGATTCAACTTCTCCAGCTGTGAAAACAAGTGAGAAACTTCTTCATTTTATAGCTCAAAATCGAATTCTAGAAGGAGCCAATTTTAGCCAGTGCATTAAACTTCCACTACTCCACTTCAAGAATTCGAATTTCCCTCCCTGGTATTTCTGACACTTGTTACCTGACGTCAGGAATCTTATTCTTCTAGAAACTTGACTTTGATTGGCATCTTTGAATTTTTTTTTTTAAATTTAATTTAAATTCATCTTTTAAATTCACCAGCCGGAGCTCTGTCACATAAATTCGAATTTAGCTCTTCATCATCTCTGGAAAATTCACCTTCGAAGAATTCCATCAAAATCATCTAGGTAACCCACTTCAAATTCATCATTCGGAGAAATTCACTTTGAAAACACATTTTATTCATCTTGCCTTAGAGAAATTTTAAAATTTTCCTTAGGAAAATTCACTATTTGAGCACTGATTAAATTCTTCACTGAAAAAGTGTTGGCGAAGTGCGGAAGACTTGGAAATCCATCTATCATCGCGAATGTTCAGTACCCAGAAGAAAATTTTCTTCAAAATGCCTCGAATCCATGGGTACCCAACGAACGGGTTCATTTAATTTTTGAATTTTGAACCTTAGAAAATATTATTCTGTCAAATAAAATCCACTCTTCGCCTGCAATCATCCTGTGTTGTTCCAACTTGAGAAGTTTGAATTCATCCCGCATTATCATCCATTTCTGACTTCATCACTGAAAAGTTCGCTCGTGCTTCGAAAAATTTCACCATCTTGAGCTCCAGGCGTATTTTCCAAGGGAGAAAATAATTGCCTTAGAAAATATTTTAATCATCCTGCACTCTGAGAATTTGCCTTAGAAAATTTTTATTTATTTGCCAGTGGGGAAAACATCAACTTCCCTTAGAAAAATTTCGTTCACGCCTGGCACACTTGATTTGCCACTCACCATTTTGCATTTAACTCCACACTTGCAAGGCAATTTTATTTAAAATTCTAACGCCTTAGAAATATTTCATTTTTCTATTTTTCATCACTCAACATCTTAGGCGCATATGGAAATATTCATCCTTGCCTTTGAAATTTTTTATCACTTAGCAAGTTACTTCACTTCATATTTCACCTCAGACTCTAGGCGCACAACACTTGACATTTTATTTCCACCACCTTGGAATATCACTTCATCACGCCTTAGGAAATTCTCCAACACTTTATAACTTTCATCACCCTTGGTGCCTAGCACACTTGAGGAGGAAACTTAAAAATAACGCCCAATATTCATCACCTTTCACCACGCCTTGGAGAAAAAAAAAAATTCTCTAAGACTTACCACCTTGGGCGCGCCTAGCATTCACCACCTTTCACCACGCCTTAGGATTATCTTTCACCTTATTTACCATCTCCATTCACTATTTACACCTCAATGTGGGCGCATTTAGACATGCAAGAGGGATGACCTTTCAACTTCACCTTTTTTGTCTTCACTTGAGCTTGTTTGGGCGCATTTAGGAGGGTGAGGAGGACGAGTTTCCTTGACTTGTTGACTCTCTTCTACCTTGAGCGCATTTTTATGTGGGAGAAGGATGAACTTGTTGACTTGTTGACCTACTTCTCCCTTGGGCGCATTTTTCCCCTGCTGGTGGATAAAAAGCATTGACCACTTTGACTTCTTGGTCTTTTGGGCACATTTCACCCCTGCTACAGGATGGGCGCATTTGGAGGGGGGTGGTGGATATCCAGACTTAGAAAATTTTTCAACCTTCCTGATCTTTCCTTGGGCGCATTTTGACATGCCTTCAGGATAGAAATTGTTGACTTTCTTTGACCACTTGTCCTTTGGGCGCATTTTGGCCTGAAGGATGAACTCCATACTTAGAATTTTTCTGAGCTTGGCATATGCTTGAAGGCGCATTTTGACATGGCAGAAGGATGAAAAGGCGTTGACCTTATTTGACTTTCTCCAGTTTGGGCACGTTTTGGCCTGTGTGAAGGACGAGCTTCATTCTTAGGATTTTTTTTTTTTTCAAGCTTCCTCATCAACTGGGCGCATTTTGCCATGTTACTGGATGAAGTTCCAGACTTAGAACTTTTTCATTGTTTTTCGCCAGTATTTCATGCCCTGCTATTTTTAGTAAGTCCTCTCAATTTTGCACCTCTGAAGCTCGGAACGGCTTGAAATTTTGCACACTGCATCCTTATCATCTTGTTGGTCTGTCGACATTGCCATTTTAGTCATCCTGCTATTTTTAGCCTATTTCTGAAGGTGGTTTACTATAAATAGTAACCTCTTGTTTCTAATAGCTCCATTGCTCCGATTAACTTGAAATTTGAATGAGGCGCTCCTCACCACGTGACCTGTCTGTCGACACCAACGCATGCAACTGATTTACTATTTTTAGCCTGTTTCCAATCTGATTTACTATAAATAGTAAGTGCCCGCTTGACTTGAAATTTCACCGCCAGATAGCCCGATGGATGCCGATCGCGATGGTTTACATCGGTTTTCGAAAATTCGACTTTTATGCCTCTTTTTGGGTCCTGGTTGAAACCCTAATTCGCCTCGCATGCGATCAAAAGATCTCTGTTTCCTCTGGTGGGCACTGCGACAGCTCTGATTCTCGAATCTGGGAAGCGCTGCCGACACACCTGCTAAAAATAGCAAGTTCCTTACCGAAAGTGAGTATCTTCATTTGCATGTCACACCATCGCAAAGCTCTCGAAAACCCATCAGGAATCATCCGACATGCAAAAGAAACCCCGACATGCAAACCCTAAAAATGGCCTCGGAAGGCTGAACTCTGAAAGTGGTCGCCTCGTTTTGCATGTTATATCATCGCGAAGGTCTCGAAAAACCCAGAAGGAATATGCCAACATGCAAAGACAAACTCTGCATCTGAACCCTGAAATTTGTTCCGGAAGCTGGACTGCTAAAAATAGTAAGTTGTCTGTTCTTGCTCAAATTTTGCATACAAGTAGTCTGATGCGCTCTGAATGCTGTGTGACTGTCGGAGTCTCAAAAATGCTGACGAACTGTCTTGAATTTCACTTACTAAAATAGTAAGTACCTCAGAATCTGATAAAACTTTGCTGGGAGCCTGCTGGCAGCACACTAACAACAATGTTAAGCTCAATTTTCAATTTATTGACTCTATTTGACCCTGGACTGACCAGAAACGATGAAACCCTAATTTTCAGACTTGGTCAGTTTCATGCTTAAACTCACTGACGGGCGCAACCCCTCGAAAAGCGGACAGAAAAGAGACAGAGCGAGAGAGAGAAAGAGAAAAAACCCAAGCCAAAAGACCAGAATGGAGCAAAAATTAGGGGGTCCCCATCTTGAATGGGGCGATGTGTGAAAAGGTCACAACAGGTGGGTGGGGAGAATGTAGTGCAAATAGTTAAAGATAATGTAGCAAATTATGTTGTTGTAGGTAGACTTCTCATAGATAGGCACCCATCCTTGTTCTAGGCTCCTTGTGTTGCTCATTGCATTGACCTCATATTGGAGGATCTTGGCAAAATTCCATGATCAAAACATGTGTAGGATATGCTAAAAATATTTGTAAATATATATAATCATACTTGGGTCCTCAACTTAATGAGAAAATTCACGAACAAGAAAGAGTTGGCTTGTTTTGAAATAACCTTTTTTGCAACCAATTTTATCATGTTGCAATCCTTGCTTCAATTAAAGGCTGGTTTGAGGCACATGTTTTTTAGTGAGGAATGGTCTAAATCATCATATGCAAAGACCAATGTAGGGGTAGACATGGTTGATTGGATCTTTGATGAGCATAGTTTTTGGCAATCAACCAAGGAGACTGTAGAGGTAAAATTCCATTATATTGTTTTTTGTATTTCCATTTCATTTGTATGGTTTTTTTCACACACACTTATGTTAATGTTTCACAATGATTGCAGTTAATAGAGTCTTTAGTTCTCCTGCAAATTGTTGATGGGGAGAAGCCTGCAATGGGCTACATATATGAGGGCATGGATAGGGTGAAGGAGGCCATTAGATCCATTTATTTTGGGGTTGAGGATAAGTTGTCCCATATGGCAGATCATTGATTGACAATGGCACCTTCAGCTTCACAAGCCCTTACATGCAGTTATCTATTTTCTAAACTTGACATTCCAATTCCTCCTAGATTTCAAGGCCAATGAGGAGGTCTTGAGTGGGATCTACACAACATATAATCATTGAGATAGAGATCTTTAGGCTTGCACAAGGAAACCTTTTTTCACAAGAGATATGCATGACAACTCATATGACGTTGTAGCCAAGTAAAAATCTATTAAAGGCATAATTTAAGTTTAAAAATTAAAACTTTCCTTTTTTACATTACTATTGAAATTAAAACTTAAAGTTAGACAGTGAGATTGATTTTTTAAATTTTTTTCTTCTCATTTTAGATGCATGGTGGGAAAAGGTTTGGTGCTAAGGTACCATAGGATTGCAATTTGTGTCTTGAACCAACTATAATGTCCCCTTTTTGAGGGATCATCAAAGTTTGGAGGTTTAGCCTACCATCGGGTCCTCGTAGGCTAATATTGGTGATTAGAGGGCCCAGTTTAGGAGATAACTAGTTCTTCAGTTGGTAGTTTGCAGTGTTTGCCATCTCCAGATCCTTGGCATATTCTAAGGTGATGTTATTTAGGGGTTTTGGGCTTCATTTGTATGTACTTACTATTTTTAGTAAGTTAGTTGGGTGATAGAGGCCAACCTTACTATTTATAGTAAGGCACCTTGGTGTGTAGAGGAGTCGATGAGCTATCTTCTGGCACTGGCAAAATTGGTTAATGATGATTATTATTGGAGTTATGATGTTTTAACTTTTAATTATTATTAAAGTAATACTTTAATAATAATTAATTATAAAGGGGAATATTAAATGGTTTAATTGACTTTATAATAAAGGGTCATTTAATGATATAAAGTCAAATTATAAAAGACATGATGTGAGTGCCCAAATGAAGATATTATAAAGCAACAAAAACACATATAATATTTAATATATTTTAACGATTAAAGGCACTTGGGAAATCGTGCCATTTCAGGAGAATATAAAAGGTTTTAAGAAAAGCAAATCATTCATTCATTGTTGAAGAAGAAGAATTTGGCCAAGGTTTTTTGTTGAAGACTGGAGAATCTGAAAATTTGAAGCTTTTGAGGACATAGCCCTCAGGAAGATCAGCTTGGTCTAGGAGTGAAAGATCTCCCAAGCCAGTGTGTAGACAACTTCACTCAGAGGTTGTGCTTGTGCTTCAACGAATCTGCAGGAGAGTTTCATATTCAAGGGTTTGAATGAAATATTGGAATAATGCAAATATACTGATCATTATTTTAAGAAGAAAGAGAACTACAGGAGAACTTCAATAAACAAGTGGTTGCCAGGCAAGGGTTGATAGTAATCGTTGCTGGAGTTTATTATCATTGTTGCTGTTGTTATACTGCTGCGAACTTTATCCTTCATTTTGGCATCCATTTTCAGAGGGTTCAAGGCATATCTTACTTGTGAGTTCATGATTTTTAACCCCTAGATTTTCTGGGTATTGTTGTTTTAGATAATATGGGATATTTTATGAACTGGGTTGTCAATATTTTGTGAAAATATTGAGTATTTAAGCCGATATAAAAATATGGAATTTTCAGCTGTGTATTCTCTATGTAATGTTCAATTTTTGAGTTGAAAATTATTATTGCAATATCTTCTATTTTGCTGCATTATATTGTTGTATCAAACAAACATTGCAATATATCAGAAAACCATAAAACAAATAAAAACAGACAGGCAAAATTCAGGAAGTAAATATCCTATCAGGGTTGGCATATTTCACCAACCATGTAGTGTTTTAGGATGCGAGTACAATTGGAGTATGTTTGAGCACATACACTCCAAAAAGTGCAAAAAGTTGTCAATGCAAAGGTTGAATGATCTTTTGTATATTTATTGCAACCTTCGCCTACGTCATAAACAAATCTTGGGTGTTGACTTATCTCCCATCACTCTAGAGGAGGTTGATCCACAGTCATATTGGATTACCAAGCTTGAGGATTTTGTCTTCAGCGATGAGGACCTTGCATGGGTTGATTAGGTGGATTGAGAGGTATAGGTGGTAGCCATGATAGAGAATGATAGAGCACAAGGAGACCCTTTGGATGTTGGTGTCATTCAAACACTAGCAAATATTATGGTTGCATCATCATCTTGGACCTATCTTAGATGGTAGTGTAGGACTTGTCATGATGTTGAAACGAGTGATGTTGGCTCCTCTAAGCCATAGACTTATATTTTAAGTTTTGATATTTGTTTTGATGCCATGGATTTCATAATCCATGATATTTTTATACATTTTACAATATTTGTAATTTATATATCTGATAATGTTATTTTTTCATGCCTGGGCGCCATCTTTCAAGTCATCATTTGAGGTTTTCAATGAAGAACTGATTTTTAGAGCAAAATCGCCCTCTCTAGGTTCTGTACCATTTCTGAGCATTACTCGATAGGGGTTTGCTGTAGTATAAACTTCATTGTCAGTTCATTTCCAGCATCTAAGTTGTTGTTTGGAGGCGTTGGAACTCATAGGGGTCTTGGCATGCCATCATTGAGGACCTTGGAGGAGATAGATGTTGTATTGCTGCTTTTATAAGTCATTTACCAGGTCTGAAACTTCATATTTCAGGTCTGATATAGCATTGTACTCATCTAATTTCAATTTGAAAATGAATGCTCTTAATATATGTTGCTATCTCTATTGAAAGGCATTGTTATCTATTGGTTTCCCTCTTTATTTGCAAATATTCTCTATGTTGTTATGCTTCATTGAAAAAACACATTTGAAAAATTCACAAACACATCAGCAAAACAAACAAACAACATACAGTGAAATTCAGAAAAAAAAAAATCAGGGGTATATGTTACAGTGGTATCAAAGCCACTTTTTCCTGCCAGCCTATGTAGTCACATGCAATCAACACGTTCCGTTCTATGAGTGTATTTTCAGAGGGAGTTAAAGAAAGGATAGTGGCAGCCCCCACCCACTCCTAAGGGTCATATTGTCTCAATGGTTCGTAAGGCTGATTGGGAGTCTTCACGGGGAACAAAGATGCAACAGGATCCACCAGGTGAAGGGGAAAGAACTACAGGTAACATGGCTGATAAGGGGAAAAGGTGGACCAAGATTAGTGAGTCTAGTAGCTAGGATGGAGAAGAAGTTCGACACTATGATGGACATGATGTCTCAGCTTTTGGGGAAGATTGGGTAGAACGTTGTGGTTCATGCTACTCCTAACACCACGTAGGCTAACCAAACACCAAATGGAGACAGTAGTTCCACATATCAGCAAGGAAACAATGGTGGATAGCGTATTACAGTGGACTCAAAACACTTTTTCCAGACCTTTCCAGCCCTTGTTTTTACCTAAAGTGACTTCATAGCCTGACCAAGATTCTTCCTTACCTTTTGTGGACAGCTTAAGGGAAGGATATGCAGAATATGACACTCTTCCTGAAGATATTGAGGTGAACTTGTCTTACAACAAGTTCTTGGATTAGAAGAGGAAGAGAAGTGGTGGTAGAGTTGATCACAGAGGACTAGTAGTGCAGAGAGACTTATAGTAGGCCATTGGCAAGGTAACACTTGCCCACTTTGATGGTAGTATAAGTGCACAGTGAGGGCTTGGGTACAAAAGCTTGACAATTACTTGGCCCGTAGACCGATGGCAGAGGATGAGGCAATTAAGTTTGCCACTCTACATCTTGATGAGGTAGCACATGAGTGGTGGTACCATGGCCTTGTTACCTTGGGTCATAGGTATATCACTTCGTATGATGAGTTTACCACTAAGTTCATCGAGAGGTTTGATAAGAAACACCCCGAGATACATTTCAGAGAGGTGGCCTAGCTGAAGCAATATGGCATCGTTGAGGTTTCAGAATTTCAAAGGCTCTCAGTGATGATTTCAAGGATTATAGAGAGAAGATTGGTGGTTTTATTCAGTGAGGGACTTATTGAGCCACTTAGGGGATGGATTAAGGCTTTAGAACCTCCAACCTTGCAGAAGGCTATGAAGAAGGCGAGAAGTATGGAGTGGGCTGTCCCTAAGACAAAATTTCAGTCCAAGCCATTCATGCACAAGAAGGATAAGAGACCATTCACTAAGGACAGCAATGAACATAAAAAATCAGTCACTAGGATTGATGGAGACACTCTTAATGACCTTAGGAGGAAGAATTTATGCTTCAAATGTAAGAAGCCTTGGTCTAGGGATCATATGTGTGCCACAAAGGGGAAGATGCATCAGATAGAGTATTATTCACCAGAGGAAAGTGTATCAGAAAGTTCAGACTAGCAATTTGATCTGAATGAGAAAGAAGAGGAAGAGCCTTTTGAAGAGGTTGGAAAAGAGACAAAAGAGGGGAAGCTTGCCCAACTTTATAGCTTCCAGAAGAATGAGTCTTTGTGCATAGATGAGTTCTTAAGGGGCAACGATTGGTAGCCTTGCTTGATTTAGGGGCTACACATAATTTTATTGATGAGGTACTCGTAGCACACATGGGACTCCAGACACAGGAGGTTGATGGTTGCAGATGGTTTCACCATTACTTGTACTAGGATGATTCCTCAGCTCAGCCTTTAGTTGGGTAATTATGAAGTCAAGGATGACTTCTATGTGGTTAGTGTTGATGTTTTTTTCGTGACTGCACCAACACAGAATAAAGTTTCCAACAGATACTCTATCCTCTCTTGATCAAAGTATTCCGCATGCTAAGATTGCAAGAAAATTCATGCGTTTAACTCCAAGGTTCCTTTATGCAGTGGATAGTCTCAGTTGGCTTGATGTGATTTGCTGGTAATCTCAAGGGGGACTTACGTAATTGTTCGACAACAAACAATGAACTAAGTGAAAGAGGATTTTACTTGACTCGAAAGGTATATCTATAAAGCTCTTTTTCTTTCTAAACTAACCAGGAATGTACTGAATTGCATGGCTGCAGGGATTAGAAAGCTAAGGACTAATCTAAGAGTGGGATGTGGCGATCAACTCTCACAGACTTCAACCAGACTTTGCTTCGCCTCACGTTGGACAACCTCTACAAAGTCGGTGCAATCTTCAAAGGGGTAGCGAGAAATGTTCAAATCACAATTCAGCATAAGGACACCATCACGACGACGCATGCCAAAACGTGAATCATAATTGAAATTAAGCTTAAAGAGTATTCCAGTCGACCACACAAGGAAAACTTGCCGTCAGCAAGCTGCTAGTGGTATGGGTTAAACGAAGCTGCCTTGATCAAACACCACAATCCACAACTAACTACATGCATGAAAAGGAAAATTGCTGTACTTTAAGTCCTACTTGAAGTAGAAAGACAAAGAAATCTCGCTAGCTACTCACAACAAAAGACGAGATCATCATCAATGAAAACTCTTTTTATTGAGAGAGTGTTCACAACAATTTCTTACAAAGTTTTCAAAGGAAAAACTTTCCTTCTTCTTCAACTATGCTAACAAACTAATGCTAACTCCAAACTATCTCTCTATGCTCTATCAGAATGTTACTGTCTAGTCTAATGAATTACAAATGAGGGGGGATGCCCCTTTTATAGCTGGCCCAGTCCAATGGACGACTCAGATTACAATCAAATGAAGGGCCCAGATCAAGCCACATAAGCCCTAACCCTAAAAACCACCAGAATGAGGGGTGGTACAATAAATGAGTCAAAAGATTCCCACTCACTCCCAAAATAGCAAAGGCAATCAATGCCCACTAACAATCACCCAAAAGGTCATCATCCAGAAAGGCGTTTCCATTCTCCTTCTCCTTGGCTACAAAATCAATGAACCTGGCCAGTACTGCTTCAACTTCCTGAACTGAGATAGGCAGGATATGATCAAGCTGAAACTCAAGTACTGTTACCATCTGCCCATGTCGAGTGCAAGATTTCATCCAAGCGGTCAAGGCGTCCTGGGTATTCTGAATTAGGCTGGAGAAAGTCGAGGTGTTCTCAAAGTCATCTTGAACGAAAGTCTTCACCTCTGAAGAGAAAGGCGTCAATCCACTCCTCAAACTATCTGTAGTTACCTCCTCTGAAGTCAATCTCCTAGCAAAGATAGCCTCAAGCGTGTTTAGGACTCCATCTATAATATTCCTCATGGCCTTTCTGACTCTGGCCAAATTTGCTTGTGCTGCATCAAAGAATCCTCGACCTATGACAACTGAAGAGTACTAGCTGGTGAAGTCATATCTATCACCCTCCTGTATCACGCCTCCCTCAACCAAAGTCCGTAAGGGAGTATGCATCAAAGCTTCTAGACGAAGGACAACCTTGGTCTAATAGATATGAGGATTGCCCCAACCCTGATCAACTGCATCCATCCGTGCCATAATGCTGGAAGCTTGCTGATAGGAATGAGCGAGATCCTCCATAAACTTCTCTGTCTCAGCACGAACACTAGCAACCCACTTATCCGCCTCCTGTGCCATCTTCCTCAAGTCCTCCAAGTCGCTAACTGATTCTCTGGGAAGATTGGCTGGAAACTCAATTGCCGGATTCTCTTGTCCACAAGGACGAGATAAATGCTGCACGTAACCAATCAAAGTCTTGTGCACCTTCTTCAACTTCTTATATTTTCCTTAAGTCCAAAGTAACTTGTCCTTGAGTGCCTGGTAGGAGTTATCACACTCAATTATTTGTGCTCCCTTGGGGCGACCTAACTCCATGGTGGTGATCACATAATTTTCTGGAACAACCTCATCTCGATCACACTCAATTCTTGGCACAACCAAATGAAGGGTGCGAGAGCCATCTTCATCTGTTGAAATCTTTGAAAACTTCCTAGCTCTCTTCTTTGTTGGAGGCGCATTGATCCTTCCCAAGAATTCTTCCATCTCAACTACTGGATCAGTTTCCTCAACGGGGCTCCTCCTTATCCTGTCTTTGAGCCAATCAGGTACTACCTGCTGCAGGTCCGAAATAATAAATGGCTGCTCATTCCTTGCTTCTTCTTCACGAACCTCCTCCCTAACTTCATGCTGGCGAGCGTCACCAACTTCTACGGGCTGAGTATCTCCTGAACCTTGGGCCTCTTGCCTTCTAACCGTGTCATCCTCTAATGCCGCCTCAAGCTCATGCTGGAAGCGTGTATCTGTGGCCGTTTCTTCATCTTCTTCCTGCTGGTTATCTCTGATAGGTGCGTTGACACTCTGGCCAACAGACTCCTGACGAGGTGGCTAATTTTGCCTCCTGTAATTCTTGTTCCTTATTCAACATATTCCTCTGATCAACAAACAATGAAACCTTTTGTATACTTGGAGAATGAGTCTCCAATGGCGTAGGTAATGCCACCTCAACTCTCGGAGGCTCTGGCTGGATTGGCTCTCTCCTTCGTGACTCTAGAGCTCGAGCAACCTGTTTCTTCTTTGTAGTAGTTGGCGACCTATGATCTCCCATCAAGTTATAAGTAAGAGGAATGGACCTGCTCTTAAGCCTATTCACATGCCTCTCAACCCATCCTCTGGTGAATGTGAGGACTGGTATGCAAAGTGTGTCCAAATCCACAATCTCTGGCTCCGACCAATCTGGAAGTGGGAGTGGTATATCCCTCACTGTCTCGTAATATGGATGAAGAACGTTCATATCCTCGTCTACATGGTCCGGCACTGGAACAATCTCGCACTCCCTAATCATGCCCAAAGGTAATCTTGAAAACATCCTTCTTCTTACCTCAGCTTCATCTAACGCACTAGCCCAAAAATCTTCAATATTTGCCTTATGTCTGAACTCCTCTAACAATATCCATCTGATATTCTTGTGAGGATCATAATACTGCCTGCTAGTGTGGTAAGAAAGGTGGAAAAATTGAAGCTCATTTTCAGCTTCCTTGGCTGCCTGCAGTGAAGGACACACTTCATCTGAATTCCCATGATGATTAGGAAGTCAAGTCCTCCCTTCTTCTTTTTCTTCTTAATCTTATCATAGGCAATGAGTTGCCTAGATATTTTTAACATCAAGATCTTGTTCATAGGGTATCTGGGCAACCTGTAAGGATATGAAGAGAACCCTTGCAGCCTGATGTAAGTGAATTTCGGAAATTGGATAGACCAACACCCATACCTTTCTATTAACTCCTGAGCTTCATTTGATATCCTGTGGTGAGTTCTTTGCTGAAGTGATCTCGTTATGTGCATGGTGAAGGCGTCATTGACTCTCTTGTAGTGAGATGTGCTCGCCAAGTGCAGCTGCGAACAAGCCTCATGAATCTTGAACTGCTGAGAGCCACATCCAATCGACTCCTTGAGGCTTGTATGATATCCCTCTATATTTTGTCATATGAGCCAACATGTAGATGAGATATAAGCTCATATAAAACGTCTTCGTTCTCCTCAAACTCCGGAGTTGTTCATGCAAATTATCACTGATCATCACTGCCCAGTCAATATGCTCCTTGCCTTCTAGCACAAGGTTGATGTAGTAAAACATCCAAGGTTCAAAGATGAACGCCTGGGGACATCCTCCGACTCTACTGAGCATCATAATCAAATCACAATATTCCTGCTTCAGATCATCTGAGATTATCTGCTTCAACAACTTCGTGCGAGTGGGCTTGGGCTTGTTCATCCAACAAGAGTTTATCATATCAGCATATTTGTCAAATGTCGAAGCGTACATATGCTCAACACATTCGCTCGTTTTGTAAATCATCTTCTCATGTGAGTGAATTCCAAATGCTTCGCCAATGGCTGCAGGTGTGAGGTTGGCGAACAACTTGCCATCCGGTGAAGTGATAGTCCTTCGCTTTGGGTTGTAACAATTAGCACACTCCATGATCAACTCCGGACACTGAATTGCTGGAGGGAAACCAGCAGCTGCATAAAGTCCACTTTTGACAATATTGTGTGAAGTGATTGATGGACGATGGCCTCCAATTCCCATCATTCGGCTTTTGAAAGCTTCCATATTGAAAGGGCCTAAATTTGTGTCACTCAACTTGCCCAGCTTCAAAGAGAATTTTGACTCTGGCAGGAATGACTTGCTCAGCTTCTTGATCACAGCTTGTCTGGACGCATTTACCTTGCTGGATTCAACATTATTTTCCTTGCCAGTCACTCTTACTTCAGCCATTTTGCAAAAACAAAAGATAGTCATTAGAAATTTAACTTAGAAAAATAAAATTACATTGGGGCTGCCAGCAGATTTTTGAAAATGAGAAGCTTCAACACTAAATTTCGGCTTCAAACCTCAACACCTCGTGCAGTAACTTCAAACTCTCAACACTTAGAGATTTTACTTGCAGCAATACACTCCCAACACTTACAAGAAAAATTCGACCCAAGCTTGCTTCAACAACTTCTCAGCTTCAAATTTATCCCTCCTCAAAGCTCAACTTCGAATTTCTTCACCCTCAATTTTCCTCACACTGCAATCTTCTTTCACTTCGGAGCTCAAATCGAACTTGCTAGCTGATGGAGAAAAATGAACAAAACTCACAGAACATATAGCCAAGTCGAATTCTAGAAGAAGCTAATTTTAGCTGAGTTATTAAATTTCCACTACTCTACTGCAAGAATTCGAATTTTCCTCCTTAGGAAGCTGTAACACTTGGCATCTGGTGTCTGCTATATTTTACCTTCTAGATTTTCAAAAGATTCATCTCATGGTATGGGCGTATTTTACTTCACCAGCATTTTTAAATCATCTTTGAAAATATTAACTCAAATGGCTCCCTTAAGAAATTCGTTTCACCAGCTAAGGCATTGACACTTTGATTTTATCCATCTTTGGCTTGGTAAGATTATTTTCATGAAAAAATTGATCAAAATCATCTAGGCACTCAACTTCCATTTCACCAACCAAGGCAATTTTATTTTCAAAAATACTTTTTCCTTCTTGCTTTAGTAAAATTTTAATTCTCCTTAGGAAATTTCATTATTCAGGCGCCCAAGCAAAATCTCTGGCAAGATGTGGAAAGTTGTAAAATCAATCACTTGTCGAAGATATCCAACACCTAGAAGAAAATTCCCCTTAGAAAATGCAGAATTCATTTGTCTACAAATGAAGGGGTTCATTTAATTTTTGAATTTTATACCTTTGAAAATATTTTCATCATCAAAGTTTATCCTCATTCCTCATCTCTAGGCGTATTTTTTTTTCTCTTGCTTTGCCTTGGGAAATTTTTTATTCAACTTCATGAAGTTGGCACATTTTCATGTATTTACTACCAATTTATCCATGCCTTAGAAAATTTTATCATCTTCTTTCAAGGTTGGGCGTATTTCTCTAGGGGAGGAGAGATTTCAACACTTGGAAAAAAATTTCATGCTAGCCCATCAACTTGGGCGCATTTAGCTAGTGGTGGTGGAATTTCAACATACTTAGCATATTTTTTTTTAAAAGCCACCACCTTCAACAAGTTTGGGCGCATATGAGTGGCCTAGGAGGAATTCAACAACACTTAACACATTTCCTAGAGCCACCTCCAATGTGGGCGCATTTGAGAGGTCAAGCAGGAATTAACAACACCTTAGCTACTTTTCCTTCACGCCTCTTGGAGATGGGCGCATTTGGAGGGTCAAGGAGGAATTCTTCATGACTTAGAATTTTTTTCATGGCCAACTTCAATAAGGGCGCATTTGGGGGGTCATGGAGGAACTCAACACTTAATAAATTTTTTCAACGTCCTCAATAGTCTAGCAAGTTGGGCGCATTTGAGGTATCAAGGAGGAATTTAAACTTGCCTTAGCCATTTTTCTCACCACTACTCTCCTTGGGCGCATTTAAGGTGGAGCAGGAATTTCACACTTAGAATATTTCTTGAACATCTTTCATAGTGCTAGGTGACATGGGCGCATTTCAAGACACCTGCAGGATTTTCCACACTTGGTAACTTTTTTTTCATGCCCCTTGGAGTTGGGCGCATTTCAGGGGTCAAGGAGGGATTCCTCAAAACTTGAAAACTTTTCATCACCTTCATCAAGTTGAGGGCGCATATAGGGGGCTGAGCAGGAAGTTCAACGCCCTAGCAACTTTCTCCAAGCCTTGTGAAGACAGGGCACATTTTAGTGGGGTAGTAGGAATTTCTCCTACCTTAGTCATTTTTCAGCTTGCTTGCCCTGGTTTCTATATTTAGTAAGTACCCTGGTTTTCACTCTTCTGTAGCTTGGATTGACTTGAAATTTACACCATAGGATCCTCATGATCTAATTGATCTGTTCACATTGCCATCCTGTGTCGACCTACTTTTTATAGCCTGTTTGAGGAGTGACTTACTATAAATAGTAAGTGCTTGATTTCAGGACTTCTGCAACTTTGTTTGATGTGAAATTCGTTCCTTAGGGTCCTCGTGGGTTGACTGACTTGTTCACATTGGTGTTTCGCGCTGACTTGCTATTTATAGCTTGTTTCAGAAGTGACTTACTATAAATAGTAAGTGCTCGGATTGCCTTCAAATTTTACTAGTGGAATCCTTGAAAGATACTGATCGTAGTGGGATACACCGGTTTTCGGAGATTCTGGCATTTGACCTCTCATTTTAGGCCCCAAAGCTTGAAACCCTAATTTGACTTGCATGTTGATCAAGTGATCTCCGTTTGACCCCGTTTCTATTGCATGTCGCCCTGTTCGTGATGCCGAAGTGCTGGGGAGCTACTGGAGTGGTCCTGCTAAAAATAGTAAGTGTCTAAAAAAGTGACCAATCAACTACTAGATGTGTTTGCATGTCACGCAGCTTGAGAGATCTCACAAAACCCAGAAAAACCCAGCAAACTGGACTGCATGCAAGCACTGGCTAAAAATAGTAAGTTCCTGAAAAGTGGTCAACTCTGCTTGCATGTTACCTCGTTGTGTAGCTTTTGAAAAACCCATGATGAATATGCTGACATGCACTGAAAAAGTTTTGCATGCAAACCCTAAAAATAGCCTTTGAAGACAGCCCTGCAAAAAGGTCCCTATCCCGATTTGCATGTTACATCACTGCGAAGCTTCTGAAAAACCCACAAAGAATATCCAGATATGCGTTGAAGACTCCAACATGCAAAACCCTAAAGATAGCCTTCAAAGTGAAGATTGCTGAAAGTTATCATCTCATCTTGCATGTTATATCACCGCGTAGGTCTCGGAAAACCCAAAAATATTCTCTAGTCATGCATTGAAAAACTTCGCATGTAAACCCTAAAATTTGCTTGTGAAGGTGATAATTGCTAAAAATAGAAAGTTCTCCGCTTCAGCTCAAAATTCGCAGGCAGGTTGCTCGGGGTGTTCAAAATGCA
>VDFB02340914.1:0-40864 GCA_007258455.2 Sequoia sempervirens
TGCAATAATTTGAAAGTGATATGTTGTAAATGTAAGTTTGGAATTGAGCAATGCATGAAATGGACCAATTTAAGCTAGATTTTTTGAAATGCATGTAACAGAAAGTCAACCCACTAAAACTAATAACCAATGGCAACAAATAGAAGTGAAGAAACAAAATTTTTGATGTTGTAAAGGTAGTTCCAAATGTGAACTCAGACTGAGTTTCCCAGAGGGGCGAATGAGTCCCAATGAGGGTTTTTTCAAAAAATTTAGAGAATTTTAAGTGATTTTTATGCTTTTTGGTTTGGATGATCTTTAGACTAAATGAAAATGCAATTTTCAAATGTTTTTCAATGATTTGAGATACAAAAATGCAACCTATATGCACTTTCACTAATGCAAAAATTGGAAACCCTAGAATGCCAATTAATTAATGCAAACCCTAATGTAATGTTAATGCAAGCTAGATCTAGGATGATGATGCACTCCAAATTAGAATTTTAATGTTCTAAATCTAGGTTCACCAAAATAAAATGTAGAAGTTGTATCGTACTATCATATAGTTTTAGGACATAGAGCACACCCACTTTCCAATTTCATTCAAGGATGACCCTAGAGATCTCAATGCAAACGAGAAAGAGATCTTACAATAAATTTGTCCTAGGGGCTGAATGTAAACTAATGAGAGGCTCACCACCAAGCTAGGGCTTGGAAAAATGTGTGAAATGCACGATCTAATGATTGAACTCAATGATGCAAGAAACTTCCCTAAATGAACTATAAATTCAAATAAATTAGAACAAAAAAATTGAAAAGGTACAGAGGAGAACCTGGAAAATTGAGAGAGCTTGAATGGAGGCCTAAAATACCAAATAACCTAAAATTTAGACTTATTGGAACTCATTCGCCAATCTGGGTGAATCAGTCCCAAATCAGGGTTTCTAGAAAAAGGGTATGTGAAACTACAAAATCTCAAAAAAGACCTAAACTGGGACTCATTCACCCAAGGTGGCGAATGAGTCTAGTTAGGGTTTTTTGGAGCTTTAAATTTTGAATATGGTCTTCAATGTCCGCTCTTTCTATTCCTCTTTGTTTTTGAACCTAAAACCCTAATTTCAGACCTGTAGATGACTTTTTGGTGAAGATTATGACCTTACAAATGGGGATACAATTCCAACAACTTTCTCAAAGCTTGTAACCTAATCTCCAATGATCCTTCAAGTTTTTAAAGCACCTAGGTCTTAGATGATGTCTTCTAAATCTACAACTCAACACGAAATGACCATGAAGGATGGAGATCTTAATCTTGACAGTAAGTGTAGAACAATGCTTGATCTTGGATCTTCAATGCTACATCACAACACTAGCTCAATAACATGCTTGATGCACGTGATATAGTTGAAATGATGATGGATCTTGAATTCCTACAACAATTGATAAAGAATTATTCTCTTGAATGCTTTAGAAATAATCTTGAATTCACTCTAGATGATCTTGTGAAGTCTTAGAATGCTTAACTCTTGAGTGCTTGACTTGATATCATGTGGGATTAATGAAATAATGATTTAAAATCTCATTTATATAGGCAATCCATCTAATATCCCATGTATTAGATTTGAAAGGTTGACATACATAAAATTTGAACTTAAAACCCATTTTTTCTTGCTCAAAACCTTGAAGATAGGTGTGTCGTACAAAAATGGCCCCTTGTCATTTCATGGCATTTTAGGTATTGTTTCATTGTGTTTTACATATTTTTCCTTGATTTTATGTTGCAACATGGCTTGAACATGCTTATTTATGTACTAAAATTTAAATATTGAAGTCTTGTGAATGTTTCATGAAGTGTTGTAAGACATTTCCACATTATTCTAGACTCTATTTAATATAATTTACCTAAAAATCACCCTTTTACACATCAACAAGTCCTATTTTCAAGTGTTGTTAAGCCTTGTAATCAAGATTCACACTTTTCTAGGCCTATTATTGAAGTGTATTCTTGAATATACTCTCGAAACACAACATTAAAAGATAGTTAATTCTTGAAACCTAAATTCATGTCCTATGTGAGACCCATTCGCCATGGGTGGTGAATGAGTCCACCTTGGTTCCAAAATTCAAAATATTTCAAATTTATTTTAGGATTTATTCAAAAATATGCTTGATGTCAGCCTTTGATGATGTATGAATGGTAACTAAGGCACAAGATTGATATAAATAAGTTATTTTCACCTCATTTTAAAATCTCCTACAATCCAACACATCTATTCAAGCATCCAAGCATCCAAGCATTCAATCAAGCATCCGAAATACATCATCAAGCAATTATTGAAGCATCTTGAAGAAGCCATTGACATTGATTCAGACTTGCATTATCAAGGATCTTGGTAAGTTTGTAACACTTATTATTTTTTTCATCTATCATTTCCTTTTCATTTCATTTATTTCTATTGGTTTTGATTACCAAAGTGGGGTTTGACCATGGCAAACCCCTATTTGCTAACCCTCCAACATTTTCCCCCTTTTTGCATGTGTATTTGTAGCCTTTGTTTTGAAAATTTGACAAGTTTAAAGGTGTTGAAAAGTGGAAATAAAGTAAACTAGGTTCTTCAATTCAACTTATTACTTTTTCAAGCTTGTTGAGTGATTTTTGTTTGTTTCATGTAGAACTGACTTTGACAACCTGACATTCAGATATTTTCAGATCTGGTGTTGCAGAGTTGCTATCTGATTTTCTAGAAATCTAGGAGTGGACTAATTCACCACCCTTGGTGAATGAGTCCCACTTGAAACCTGAAAATCTGTATTTTTTTTAGATTCTAGATCCTGACAGTCAAAAATCAGTTCCTAACATTTTTTCATCAGTAGGAGGATTGATTTGCCACCCTGGGTGAATGAGTCCCACTATGAATTTTTAGTAAATTCATTCAGCATTCTAGACATCCCAAAATTGGAAATTCACATCCAGGTGCACTTAGATTCATCCCTGTGTTCTTTGTTTTGCATATTTTCTTCAATTTCTTCATTGTTTACATATCAGACTGTGTTTTCAAACATAGCTTAAATATTGGTTTTGCATCCATTTAGATTAGTTTCATTCATTTAATTAAATTTATTTTAGTTCATTTAGGAATTAAATCATCTATCATTGCATATTTGAGTGAACTTGTTAGATTCTTTGGCCCCTTTCTCTCTCCTTTTAGGTGAAAACCCCTATAAGTGCTAGAGATACCTAGAGTGCCAAAAATCTACAGTTCAATAGGCCAAATAGGACTCATTTTCCAAGTAATGAAAATGGGTCCCACCTATATGGGACTCATTCTCCTAAAGTGGTGAATGGATCCCATATGGCCTATTTTGATTGTTAAAGTGTCGAGGAGTGTTTAAATTAAGCTTATTTATTGATCCTATCATGTTTTTGATTGAAATATGCCTTGGGATGCACAATATAGGGTATTAGGGACTATTAATGATGATATAAAGGTCATAAATGAAATAATCCCAAAAGTCCAATGTGAAAGTGTAAATAAATACACTTTACAACACTAAATTATGCCAAAAATAGGTCTATTTAGCTAAAAAGGACCCTAAATCCAATGTTAATGTGTAGAACACATTACATCACTAGATTAGGTCCACTTAATTTATAAGCCTCCTAAATTTAATGTGAATGTGTCAATAAATACACTTTACAACATTAAATTTGGAAAAATTTAAGTTTATTTAGCTTAGAAGGGCCCAAAACCTAATGTGGATGTGTAAAACTCATCACAACACTAGATCAAGGTGATATCAAGTCCAATTTATCATTAATAATTCCCAAATTAAGCACGGAAAAGGTGTACCCTTTTTTTGTCATTACAATAGGTAACTGCTTACGGGTGTTTCATCGGAGCTGTGGGTTGAATCAATCAATTCCTAAAGAACCCAAATTATGTTTTCCAACCTATTTATATATTTTGCATCATTTTTGGTTTCTCCAAATTTGATTCCACAACTATTTCAATTGCAAAAAATAAATACATGTTGGATTTTCACAGTGGGTTGTCTATTATTTCATTCTACTTCCTCAATAAGTTCTATCCCATGAACATTAAAATCACAAAATTAAAAAAACCGCAAAAGAAAACACATAAACAACTCTGCATATCAAATGAGAACCCCTTTTCTCAAGGAAAACCCTTAAAAACCCATCGATGAATACCCCTTTCACAATGAATACTTGTTTCTTCACAATCCCTAAGAAGAATGGCAAAATGACATATATTGTTGATACATATACATACTTGTTGGTGCCTGTTATCCCGTGTTCATGGATCGCTCTCAATGGGTCAATGGTCAGATTAATCGGTCATCCGTCAGGATGGTTGTTGAACAGCCAGTTGATGGTCGGTGGTGGTTCGCATGCCAATCTGGATATCCATCAAGTGGTGTTGATGTTTATCAGATCCTTCAAACTATGCCTTCTTCCACCATTGAGAGTTTTCATTAGAAGAGTTTGAGGTCATTTACTTGCTAGAGATTATTTGGCATTTAAAATTTGTTAAATTTAAAAGTCTCCTATTTCCATTTTTTCCTGATTCTTCAAGAGGCTTGTGATTGTCGGCACAATTTTCTTCATTCTAGGAGAATTTGGAAGAGTAATTTCCCTACTAGCAGGCTTGTGTAGCGTTTGAAAGGTGAGGTGTTGAGGATTTTTGAACACTGCAAATGAAGCAAAAACAACTTCAAATCACTAATGATAAACAAATCAATTAAGCTTTGGCACTGACTAAAGGAACAATTACCTTCATCATTGGTGTTAGCCCCCCGTACCCATAGACACACCTTGCACTACATTTTTTTCTCAAAATATTTGTTCAAGGAGGGATCGATTGACCTGTTGTAGGGAAGGATCTGTTGAAAATATGATTTATGCAAGATCTCGCGACACGATTTGCATTGAAGAACCCAAAATTAGCATTGGAGGTACTAAAATTTGTAGAGAGAGCACATTTTGTATTGAAGAGGTAGAAATTTTTGCAGCCCAATTTCCTTTTTGGAGATCGAAAATCATTTCCTATGTAGCACTTATCAAAGGTGATTTCATCTATTTTGAAGGTGTGATTTTCCCACTGGACCCATGATTCTTCCTTGCTATAGGCCAACGTTTTATCTAGAAGCCACGATTTGAATCAAGGTTGCATTTTCTTTGTTGAAGGCTCATTTCTTCACTGGAGGATATACCTTTTTTTGAAACTTTATATTTTATAAAGTTCCCCCTAAATATTTCATTTTAGGGTTCCAAAGTGTGCATCAAGGAAGTGGACCCATGTTCTTTTCAAGTGATTTTTGGAAAAATAATCCCACATTGGCAGTGTGATATTCTTTTGCTATTTAAATAATGTTGCAGTGCCTTTGATTGTTGTGAGAAAGTCTCACAAGAGGCTATTCTTCTTGTGTGCTTAGTAGAGTTTTATTGGTGTTGTCATGGAGATTAGGAAATGGGCCTCACCAATTTTTGCATGAAATTAGGTTTAATTCATTTTTTGGAAGTTTTTGAAAGCATTATCTTTGAATTTTTTTGAAGAATTGTTAGTCATAATGGTTTCTTTGGAGAAAGGGAACTTTAGGAAATGGAGTGATTTTATTCTCACTCATCTTAGTGAGCTCAATTTTTTGCCATATTTGTATAATAAAGTTCCTATTCCAAACACACACGATAGGTATATGATTTGGAAAGGATATAGGGCTCAAGTCTTTGGAGTTATTTTTGAGCATATAAATGACGAGGACCTTTTGGATTCACTTGTTCATTTTGAGTGCCCTCATGATCTTTGGACTTACATTTGAGAATCATATCGAGATCCTGATACTCCACCATCTCTTGATGACCCTCCTTCCAATACCAATGTATCTCTTTGTTCTTTAGAAAAGATAAATTGTGCTTGTGATCCTTTAGAGGTTTTTGAGACTTTAGATGAGGTTGCAGTTGCTTCAAAGGTTCCTGATTCTTTGTTAGAAATGGTTGATCCACCTTCATTGAATACTTCCATCATTTCTAAGCAATCGAATTTTTATTGTCTTCCTGATTGGGATTCTTATTTGCGAAAAAATGGTTCATTATTCATGGAATCTCACATTTCAAACTTGAAAGACACATTTGAAGGATTAACTTTCCTATTTGATGATAGTTTTGGTACAATTGTTGTCACTCCATCTCTTTCTTTGGAGAATGTTCAAAATCAGTTTCTAGTGGTTCCTTTTTTTCACCTTCTATTGTGATTGGGCATGTTCCTGATTGGTTTGTGGCATCATTTTCCAAGGTCTTGGTGACACATAAGCAAATTTTAGAGACATCATCATACATCTTCATGCTTCCTTCTTTCAATTCCTATCTGGAATGGGAAGCATTCATGCATTTGTATTTGGTTTTGTTTCTTCCAAAAGGGAGACACGTTCTTTATTGACATTGAATTATTTTTTATCTTCAAGAATTTACCATTTTTATAGGTGATTACACATTGTGGGGGACTACATATTCTCTCTCTTTCCCTCTTGTGGGGGGTCATTGATTGTATATACATGTTGTATGTAGTCCTTGGGGGGGTGTTATTAAGTCATCCATCCATGCATCTTGTTTTTCTTTTTCTCTCTTTTGGAGAAGGGTTTTTTCCCACAAGGTTTTTCTCCTCTTCTCTAATTGTGAGAGATTTCTTTTTGTAGTGTAAATGGGTACCTAACATGGTTGTGTAGCCAGGACCCATATTGCATCTTCATTTTGCATAATAATCTCCCTAAGTTGCACTTAAGGGGGGGTGTTAGGGTAAATAGG
Organism: Sequoia sempervirens; assembly: GCA_007258455.2. Lineage (NCBI taxonomy): Eukaryota > Viridiplantae > Streptophyta > Pinopsida > Cupressales > Cupressaceae > Sequoia > Sequoia sempervirens. Next base: position 6,797 of record VDFB02340914.1, read on the forward strand.
ATTTACCTGCTTAAGTTTACTCAGGCATAATAGTGCATTTAATTATCTAGGTGGTTTTTTCTCATTTTGGATAGTTTTCTCACCCATCACATATTTATTGCCTTTATAAGGCACTATTGTACATTATGTAAATTATCTCATCTCAATATATTTTTCTTTGGTGAAATAGCCTTGTGTTGCTTTTGTCATCTATGAAGATCTATTTGCAGGTTGTGCTCCTAGAAGGTGGTTGACACCAACAAGGCATGTGTTCTCATAGGGAGATTAGCTTCTACCATTTTTATATGGTTATTAAAAAAGACATTTTCCATGCATTAATAAAATAAAACAACGTAAAATGTCAGCTTTTATGTGTTAATCAATTTAAATATGACTAGTATATTCCTATTTAATTTGTAAATAAAAGAGGAAAGAGACAAAAAAAATATTGCGACTTTTTGTTGCCCTTGTGTTGGGGTATTCTAAGTGCAGCCATGTTGTTGCTATTAATTTAAATATATAAAAACTGGTGTCAGGATCTTACTAACCTTGTAATAGGTGCAATAATGTCGCTACTTTCTTTTTCTCTTCGAAGTGGGTAACAATTAAGTAATGAAGAGGTTTTTTTTCCCTTTTTCAACCACCAAGTCTTTTAAAAATGATGATTAGTTTGAACTTTTCGCTTCGGATTTGAGTTGATTTTGGCGAATCTTTTTGTTTTGGGGTAATAACTGATTTTTTAAGTCATTTATTCTTCTTCTTTAACCAATTTTTAGGAGCATTGGGATGGATTTTTCGCCATTATACTATAGTTAGACTAAAAAAATCATAGGAAAGCTTTCTATATAATAAACAATAGTGATTTAATGTTAAGAATGATTTAAAGGAAGGTTTTCATATTCACGGATTTTTCACACTTTCTTTATATAATCATATAATTGTATTACCTAATGGTAAGCACTAAGCTCGTGAATTTAAAGACTACTATTGACTGATCGATATGATATGGTTTGTTGAACTAGCATCTCGGGAGGTTAGGAGGCGGCTTCTCCAAGCTTGCCAAATGGCCATGGTCATTCTTCACCAGGAACGCCATATTCAATCCCCATGTTAGATGATCATCAAAATGGCAATGCACAAACCAAACACCTGCACAAATCATGCACATTCACCAACTTTCACATATTCTTCAGTTTTAATTTCAAAGCTATGTATCATTTAATCATGATAAAAGAAATGAAAGCTAAATGTTTGTTACCTGGATTATCAGCTTTGAATCTGATAGCAGACCACCCACTGACAGGAACTCCCACGGTATTTCGTTGTGGCGGATCAACCAAATTGAACGTGAGAGGATCTGTTCGAGCATTATAGTTACCAAAACCCTCTCCCACCACATAAAAATCATAACCATGAATATGCATTGGATGATCGTCAGGCTGAAAGATATTCGTTGCTTGGAACACCACCTGAACTGTACTGTTGTAATTTAGCACTTTTACATTTGTACCAGAAATTGGTGACCAGAGACTTCTGGGTATATTGTCGCTTGTATAATTAAACACAACTGGTGGATTTGAAGGAAAGTCGGTAGTAAAGACGCCATTAATACCAAAATAATAAGCTTGAAGGATGGCGATATCTGGTAGGACAAAAGATACGTTGTTCATACTAGCAGATATTCTGGTGTTGTTAGGACCTTCACAGGTTTTGCCAGTTTGACAGGGATGTAAACCGAGTCCTATGGTTATTAGGAGTTTTTCATCAATGGTCTGGGGAACTTCCACTGGGTGCTCTGCTGAAGCTAGGCTTCGTAATCCTTTATTAAATTTAGTCACAGTTGCAGTGTCATTGTATGTTGGAAGCCGTGGAAGGGATGGGGTGGCAGATGAGTGAGAACCCACATAGTTAAGAATGGCAGTTGTTGTGGTGTTATCAAAGAATCCACTTGCTTGAGTAGTGTATACGCTGGCAGCTATGTAGTATTTGGCTATGGGTTGATTGGCTCTGAGAATAACATCTGTAGTCTGGCCAGGGGATATAAGCATTACGTCTGTTGTGTATGGCTTTGTATAGGAGGCATCTACGGCCACCACTGTTAGATTGTGTGATGCAATCTTGAAAAAGAGGTGACTATTGACTGCAGCATTGACAATACGTAGAAGGTATGTTTTTCCTTTTTCTACAGAAATTTTAGTTGTTCCTGCATTTAAACAGTTAGCTTATCAATTCCATGTCGCTAATATTAAAGGTCGTCTGTGACTTAAAAAAACTATATACCTGATTTTGAGCAAGGATAGAGATCTCCTGGCTGACCATTGATGAGAAAAGCATCGGATATATTTGGTGCACCTCCTGTTTGAATTGATAGCCTTTCAACTGCTTCAGGATCTCTGTTCCACCATTCACCTGTTTGATAAAGGTCGGTTATGTTGTGGTTCTAAGACAATTATTCATTAAAAAAAATATATAAAAATGAACTAAAATAATCATTTACAAATTCGGGTCATTTCAATACGTGAATAATTCTTTCGAACTTTCTGTTTAGTTCTTATGGAAAAAAAAAACACTTCACATTTCTTTTCACCCAATCAAATTCAATTATTATTCTTGTTCTATTTTCTTATAAGCTTTACATTAATGTTAGATTTATTTTAATAATTTTATGTATCTACAAGTGGAAGTTAACAAAATTGTGTTTGAAATTGTCTGTTTACAAGTGTTTCTTGATCACTAAAGTGATGCACCTTCTATGATTGTCAGTCATACTAACTTCTCCATCTCATGAACATTAGTCCCCTTCTTGAGGTTGTTGGCATCAACATAGTCACACGGCTTGTGGACAAAATTCTCATGATTTTTAGCTACCCCAACATAGAACCTTTGGGCACAATAAACATGGTTGGTTTGCATAGTTTCAATTGCCTTTTATTTTATTTTTTTATTGAAAATAAAATAAAATTACAAAGATCCAATACGCTATATCAAAACAGCAAAGAGGGCTCCTAGTTAAACAGCCTTCTATCTTATCATAGCCTCATTAAAGTGGGGCTCCTAATTGACTAGCAGCTAGACAAATATTTTATCACGTAACACTTTTCTATCTCCTATCAAGATTAAAAGTTAACTATCAGATAAAGAACACTTTAATAAAAAGTTAACAACCCCATTTTAATGACCATGACCTACCTTTTCTTATTCAATTTATAACTTTAATTACTTACTAATTTAATCAGTTATATGTTCTATTAAAATTTAACTTTGTAATTAATTTTAAAATTTGACATCTTTCTATCTATCCTTTCTCATGTTAGATTTTGATGCTATTCTCAATGTTTTTCTATGTCAATATAATATAATAAAAAATATAAAAACCAACAAACTAATTTTTAGCAATTAAAATAAGATGAAATTGAAATGAAAGCTTGCTTTTTTTATTACTCTTTGAAAAAGAAAGGGACATATGGTCCATATAGAATATGACAACCTGAACTCAGTTTGGGGTAAAGAGTCAGTAAATTTATGCTTAATATCTAACTGGAAAACACTTTAATTTATAAAGTACACAAACTGATCAATCATGTGATGCCACATCAGCATACCAATAATACATGACTTAGTGACCCACTATCCCTTTTTGACACATTTTGGCTCAACGAAGGGGTGCCAACAAGATTGCGAAGGGACGTCTGCAAAAAAATTCGATCTACTTGGATGCTGTTGACATGGACCCTACCCACCACTGCACTTTTTTTGGGTGGGAAACTTGGAAATTGATTATTTACGTCGAGCTTGAATTTAGAGATTGCAGATTGTCAGAAGTGCATTGGGATTTACGAGCTACAGTAAAGGGTAAAACGACTGATGCGTAGCTTGCGGAAACACCAAAACTACTTACCAAGAAAAAATGTGTCTATTTTATAGCATTGGGTAACTTGAGAGTAAATGGTGGTCCAGTTATACGAAACACTTTACAGTGTCGTGGGGTTTCGAAGACAACCATCGTACATGTGAATAGTATATGGAAACGAAAAAGGTGAACAAATGACCTTTTAAATGTGACAAATGTGCAGTGTAGTATAAAATTAAAAGAAAGGGCATTGAGAAATAGAAGGGAGACATTCTGCTTGGAATTGGTGAACAGTCTGGTAAAGTATTTGTTATAATTTTTTGGATTTTAAAATTTTTCTATAGTTGTGCAGTAGGGCATGCAATGAATTGCATTAGTATCTTTTAAATCATATAATCCATAACTGGTAAGTCTATCAACAGAATTTTGGCAAGGTTCTCTGTTTCTAACGCCTATGGCATACTCGATACCTACTGAGCAATCAGAGTAGGGTATTTGCTGCATGATATTAGGCTAATAATTTATGTAGAATTTACATCTTAATATATTTTTATATAATCAAGATTTAGCCAGAATTAGTTAGAGTTGAAATTAGGATCTCCTATTTGTTGATGAGATGTTCTAATATTATATTAACATTTTTATGTACTAGTTAGGAATTGAACCTATGACTTTCTATTTTCTACTAGAGTGTTGTACTATTAAAATACCGACCCTAATGGTGGTTGGTCCATCTTCAATTCAGGTGACTCGTTATCTAACACACACAGTCCCTAAACCATTTTAATTTCATTTGTTATCTCAAGTAAGTATACATATGAAGAAAACATGTTTCTAAAATTGCACACATGATATTTGGTCAGAGTATATTTTTCCTTTGAAAACATTTGCAAATTTGCTTCTATCATAATTGTAACAATGCTTGGAGTCATTTCAAAGAAATGTCTTAATTTCAAAGGATGAAGAGTTTTAAAAGTTTGTTGATACATACTTTTAGTAAAAGACAATGTTACAATTCAACAACTAGTTTTCAATCATAAATTGATTAGGAAATTACTTTGCAACACAATTGTAAATTTTTGTATGGGTCCATAGCTCTATTTAGCACAAAATATAGTATATTTATAGTCATTAAATTCAATAATTTCAAATTACTTTATGCATCTTTTATATAGTCAAGTGAAAACAAGTAAACCTTACAAAACTAGAAAAGTAACATATCATCTAATCAATAAGCTAGTAGTTACAAAAATCATAATTACATCACCAAATCCCAAGAAAGTTGTCTTGCCAATATTTGATAGGAACTATGTTGTTATTTGTGATCCAAAGAAAATACATGGTAAAAGTAAAAATTTGTGACACTTTTATAAAAGAAATGACCAAAACAAATTAAAAAATCAACTTCCACAACATAAAAGTGCCTTATATTTTGAACCTTAGAATGATGTAAACTAATGAAATGTAAAACTGAAGTTTATACTTGTAATTTTTACAAAAAGTCAAATTTTGGTTTGACATATTTTAAATTTAAAAAAAAAAAAAAGTGAAATTGATGGCACATCACAAAAAAAAGTATGGTCAATGGCATGTCACAAAAAAGGAGCAATTTTTTCCAAATAAATAACTTCAATATCTAGTACATGGAAAAAAAATTGATGAATATATTTTTTAATAACATTTTAGTGTCAAACTTCATTAGAACATTATAGTTTTCATGAGAAGTCAACTTTTGTGTAATTTTTGTATCATTTAAAAAAAAAAATTGTACCCTTTTGAAAAAGATTGTATCCTCTAATGTATCATATATTTTTAAAAAAAAATTAAAATGTTTTAATATTTATTTTTTAATTTCTAATCATCATTGTCATGTGTGATTATAAAAACTTACTTATAATTTTTTTTTAAAAAGTTATAATAAAACTAACTAATATATTATAATAATGTTTTTGGCTTGAAGACTTTGAGCTCTACAAATGGGTATTTTTATATTTTCATAAAATTACTCCTAGTTGGAAGAATTTAGAGGTGAATTTGAAGTTTTATAAATTTTCTCCAAAATAGAGGTTAAGCTACCACATAGGGGAGAGGGGCTATAAAACATGACTTAGTGCGCCATTGTCGGTCTCACCTTTTTTTTGGGCCTTTTTGGATACCTCAACAAAAAACATGCTGATGTGGCATCATATTTGATGATTTGGTCCTAAAATGAAATATAAAAACACATAAGTTGTCAAATAGCCTACTGTACAAAATTGGGAGTGATTTGAAATTTCCACATAAGATTTTGAGAAATGCAAAGTTAGGGTACTCCACTATAGACCCCTCTCCCTAGATAATTTCAATCAAAAGGGTTTCAAATCTGATAGCACACCGAATCACAAAGACAACCTACAGTAATAGGTTACTGGAAACAGCAACATACCAACAAACAATCAAGAAGTTCTACAGATTATTAATTCTAACAGTTGCTTGATTCACCATCAAAGGCGCGCAGGAAATAATCACAATTTCATACTTTAATCAAGCAACAGAAGATCGCAATTAAAACACTATAAATTCCAATCTTGATCTTTAGAGCAGTACACCCCAACCCCTATGAAGAACCGTTTCTTTCAAAGCCAAAGAATTGTCAATACACCTCTATGCAAGGAACAACTTAGATTCCATTGTTGCACTTAGAACAGTAAGTATATATCAAACGCTGTCCTCTGTTCTCAGCCGGTAACAAAACCAAACAGCCAGTAACAAAATCAAACACTGTCCCATCCCTTTCACAGGTATACACTCTTTAATCGGCTACATACCAAGAAGATAAAAACAATCGATTCCTCTCACTTCAGAATCGGTTTATTACAAGAACCATCCCTTTGGCTGTGCTCTTCCATTTTTCCCTCAGAACCGTCCCTTTGGCTGTGTTCTTTTGAATCGACTCTCCCTTTCTTTCTGCATTCTCATAATAGTTTCTCTGGCAGCAACTACCTCCAGCATCGGCGATGCTCCTTTCTCATCCCCTCTTCCACAGGTAGAACTCTCTCTCTCTTGGAATCGATCCCCTCTGCTTTTTCTTTCAAGAACAGTTCGGAGCCTCTTTCTTTCGCTAACTGCCCCCTCCTTTCGATGCGCATAAACTTCTCTTGTTTTCCCACAAAAGTGGCGATTACTCTGTTTCCAACTACCAATATTAACTCCCAAAGGCAACACACAAGCAGAACATGGAAAAAGATACGCCACTTGTCACAAAAGGACAAGGAAACAATAGCAACTAAAAAACTACGAAGAAAAACCAAAAATTTTGCACACCAAAATAGCGATGCTCCTGCATCAAAATCCCTTTCACTCGAAAATTCACACATAGATTTATTCACATTTCAAATTTTCAATGTGAAGTTTCAAGAAAAAAGGTTTTGCCCAAAATTATATCCATCACGTATATACCACACAATTTTGGGTGAAACTATTTCATTCCTAATCATCTAGTTGATCAGAAGTGTGACACAAATTTATACTTTTACACTACAATATTAAAGTGATTATAAATATTCTTACTTACGATTTACATCTTTAATGTGAGGAGTCTATTGTTATTATTTTTTAAATTGTTTGGGAAGGTAGGTTTGAGGTGTGCTTCCATGTGATCCTTTCTAATGTGTTGAGAATATCAAATTTAAAATAATAATAATAAAATATTGTAGAGCCTTGAGTAATTTGTTTGAAGAAGAAATAATAACAAAAAAGTGTTGATTACTTGATTAAGATACACAATAGAAGATATAAGATTCAAAAGGAAATGGAAATCAAGTAGCTGATTTATTGGTGATCTGCTTGTTCTAGACCATTGTGCTTATCTATGCTGCTAGTGATTTGTGGGTCCCATAGGTTATTTGGTCTTGTGGATGATATTAAAAGCCTTCTTCCTCTCTATTTTTTGCTAAATCAGCTAACTCATCATCAATTAACAATGGATCCACATCAATGTATCCTCATGCTCAAAAATCCAATTAGAATATGAATCAATATCATCAAGTTCAAGCACATCATAGGTACCCTAACCATGTACCATATTTTCATGCAACTAGAGGTTGTATTGCATATAAACGTCATTGAAGTGGCTTTGAGTCAATTTATTGTGTTTTTTTAATACATTTTAAATACTAAATTTTGTGTTCATCTTTCCATCCAATAGTGAAAACCCTTGACATTTCAAAAATCTTGAAGGATAAAAAACCTCTTTTACATAAGAGTTGATTTTACCTAGGGGTCACATTTGTTCTCAAGAAGTTGAATTCATTTTCAATTGGCTACAATGTCACCACAATGAATTATTGAATATTTCAGTTTGTAGAGGATTAGATTGAATTATACTTGCAAGCAAATCATTTCTATTTTAATGTAACTATTTCTAATAATTCTAAATAATTAGAATAGACAATCTTAAATGAATCTACTTAAAAAATGTTAGATATTAAAATTATTTAATTTATTTAAGTGTAGTTTTATTTTACTTTAAAATTATCTTATTTATTGAATACAAATATAGACACATACAAGTTAAATTACTTGCGACTTATTTTAATTTATTGTTGAACTATTTGAATTTTAAATATATATTAGTTGTATTTTAATATTTATGTATATGATCACTTCATGTCTTATTGCCACTAAATATTTTTTAACATAATAACTAGAAAAATGTTAATTTTATAAATTGGAAAAAAGTGAGTTGTAGCATCGATAGCTACAAAATCATTTTCCAAAACTCTTCAAATCTATATCTATGTAAGAATAGTACAAAGAGAAAAAATTAAAATATAAATACAACATAAATACGAACTCTTATTTTTTATTAAAATATTATTTTGTCTCATGTTCTTTTTATAATTATACCAAGGAATATACACCTAAACCTACAAGAGAATTTTATAAATAGAACACTTTAGAGCATATTTATTTGCTTTAGAAGCTATTGGACTATTACACAAACTTTCTTTGTTTAGATTTTTTTTGGAAATGCATACATTTCGTATAAAATTATTATTTTTAGTAGATTTAATGAATTGAATTAAGGGAAGTATTTTTAAGGTGGTAACAAAATTTTATGAAAGATTCTTATATTAGTATATAATATATTTGTGTATTATTCTTTGTGTTTCAAATATTTTCAACAATACTTTGATAAAATAAATAATTAGTTCAAAAATTGTCTATTATTAATCTGAAATAGAGTAGGCACATCAATTTTTTTTTAAATGGTATCAAAGTCAATTCATTAATAAATGGATTAAAACCTTTTTGGACCTTATTTGCAATGGTAAGTGTGACCAATAATCTTAGTCAACCACAAATTTGATAGTTCAAAGAGAAGTATAATAATTATTGGAGCACTAAGATGAAGATATTTCTTTGTTCACAAGATCAATGGGATTTACCTAGTGGACCAAGCAACTTTTAATGGCCTAAATCAAGTACAAAATGGTCTTTCTCAAATAAATAGGAAGAGATATGATAAAATCATGTTTTCCATATAATAAGAAATGGATGAGTCAAATATAATTCTAAGAGTTATAGTGATAACTAAGTCTATGAAATCGTATTATAATTATCAAGATATTAACAAAGTAATATTAATAAGTTTAGAAATGTTCAAAAGAAAATTAAAATACATACAAATTAAATAATTCATAATTATTAAATGATTTTTCCTCAAACTAAATTTGATCCAATTTAATCCAATTGTGGTTGCAATAAAAATAATGAAAAGAATCATCAAAAATATATATTCTAGAGCTTATGGAACCTTTAAAATATCATGTAAAAAGAATTAACATAACAAGAAGTACCTCATCTATAACAAGAATTTAAATTTCATATCATTTTCAAGGATAGAAAGGATAAATGTATAACGTGCAAAATTTTAGAAAGGAACATATCTAATAATGGATAAAGCAATACGGAAGAGGATTTACAAGAGATAGGACCAATAATAATGAAGGAGAAAGGAACAATTGTAACTTCTATGAAGAATGAAAAAAGGAAGGATCAATATTTATACATAAAAAAGCAATCAAAGATATGACAAATCAAACATCCAATACCATTATTATATAAATATGGTTATTATCGTTATGAAAGTATGGAGAAGACATATTCAAGTCAAATAAATAAAGTACAAATTTTTAAAAGAAAATGAAAATGAAGATCATGATTGTATGCTCGTTACTTGTAATAATTGAACGAACTACAAAATATTTGTTGTATTTGGATGATGGTTGTAAAAAACATAGGTTAAGAAACAAAAGGATGTTTTCAAACATTAATGAATTAATTAAATTAGAAGTGTATCTTAGGAATAATTATATATTGTCATAAATAAAAAATTGTCAAATTTCAATATGAACCAAACAAGGTGAGAAAAAAATATTACTAATGTTAAGCACCACGTTATTAATATTAGGGGTTATAGATTTTATTTGGTATAGAAGATGTTTTATTTATTTTTATATAAAAATAGAAGTAATAGGGTGATTGTGAAAGTGTTAATTATGAATAATATAATGCTTTGATTAAAGATATAGAATGAATTATCTATTAGATTTGAAGTTGTTATAAGAGACCAATCATGGTTGTGACATTTGAAAGTTTTCATTTAATTTTTAATGCACTAAAATTGTTATCCAAGAAGAAAATGCTTAAAGAATCACCAATGAAAAACTAAACCATATTTGTGAAATATGTACTTTTGGAAAATAAAATGGAGATACATTTTCCATTGAAAAAATGGGGGGTGGGAGAACCTCTCAAGTTGGTACATTTTGAGTTAAGTGGACCAATATGAATACGCTCAATTTTCAATAATAGATATTTTTTTATTTTCAATATTCATCTTAGCAAAAAGAAATTACTAGTTTTTAAGTGAAGTTTCGAATTATTTATTATTTTACACGAATCAAAATCCTTAATGGAGAATAAAATTGAATATTATGTGAAAGTGTTGAGAAGAAAAAAATGAGGAGAATATTATTGCAATCGAAATGAAATCATAGAAGAATTTACAATGAGGTATACACCATAAAAGAATTGTTTCGCAAAGTGGAATAATAAGACAATAATTAAAATGACATGTACCCTAGGAGAAAATAAAGTAGTTGGATGATAAAGAATAAAAACACATATTCATGGGTTATAGTGAGCAAGTGAAGGCTTGAATACAATATAATTATCAAAGATATTAAAATTGATAGAGATATTATTTTAGTGAAAATGAAGCATGACAATAGATAGAAAATATGAAGAAAAAAATTTGAAATAGAAAAATTGCATTAAAAGGGCACAAATAAGCCATCTATACCCAGTAATAGCTCCACCACAACCAACAACCCTTTCTCATCCTCAACCCCATCATCTAATGTGAATACAAGGTCTAGTCCCACCTCATGGATACTATTGAATACAAGGATCTTGAAGGAGATATATGAGCTAATAAGAAATATAAATGAAGATTTGAAATTTATTTTATAAATATAACCTATTTAATTTGAAGATGCAATTAAAAATAACAAATAGGTAAATAAATTGATGAATCTTCAAGTAGGGAATAAAATTATTTTCTCATCCTCAACCCCATCATCTAATGTGAATATAAGGTCTAGTCCCATCTCATGGATACTATTGAATACAAGGATCTTGAAGGAGATATATGAGCTAATAAGAAATATAAATGAAGATTTGAAATTTTTTTTATAAATATAACCTATTTAATTTGAAGATGCAATTAAAAATAACAAATAGGTAAATAAATTGATGAATCTTTAAGTAGGGAATAAAATTATTGATATGAAACAAGTGTAAGGAAAAGGCCAATTGTAAATGGTGATGTTAAAAAATACAAAGTAAGATTAGGTACAAAAGAGCATTGAAAGAAGCCTAATACCAAATTCAATGAAACTTACCTAAGTGTAACAAGGCTTGACACAATAAGAATGATTCTAGTATTTGTAACTTTGCAAAAAGAAAAAATCTATTATATGAATGTTAGCTTTGCATTTCCAAAGGAGTTGTTAGAAGAGGATATGAGTTGGAACAATAATGAAAGGAAAAGACAAAAAAAAGTGTATAAATTGAAGAAATACTTAGATATGGTATCAAGTGTTCAAGTGTGCCTACTCTTTATATGAAAGTAATTAAACAAAGAGAAATGTGGATAAGTTTTTTGTGTATTGATGATTTAATTTATAATAGGGACAATAATATTATAATTAATGAATTCAAAACTAATGAAAAGAGAATTTGAGATGATTGGCTTAAGTCCAAGATGATAAAATATTTTATGAAAATTAAACTTTATTGAATAAATAATGAAATTTTATTTCACAAAGTAAATTTGTCAAAAATATTTTAAAGAGATCTAGAATGGAGAAAATTAAGTTTGAACTTGTTGGATATATTAATAGTGATAGGGATTGAAATATTGATGATAGAAAAAACACTTCTAACCATATAATTCATAAAACTTACTGTCTTACTTTCAACTATTAAAATAGAATATGTTGTAGACACATAATAACCCTTCATTTATTAAAAACTATTTAAATTAAAATAAAGTAAACAATGTAAATAAAATAGAATATTTTTTAGTAATACTAAATAAAATACAATAAATCTGAATTTAGTTAAATAACTTCTAACTAAATTTAAAAAAATAAAAACAATATAAATAAATAAACAACTCTTAAATAGTCTTAGAATAAAATAATTATATTGAAAAAGAAAAAAACAACAATTTATAAAGCTTTCTTTATTAATATAAATAATATATTTTTTAAACAATGTAAATAAATACACATTTTTAAATAATTTTGAAATAAAATGAAATAGCAATAAAATAACTATATTAGTGAAAAACATATGTAAATGTAACAAATAGATGAAAAGGAAAAAAAAAAGCAACCACAATTTATAAAGCTTAAAATAATCCTTGTGTTTTTTCATCCTAAACAGCAGTTCATTTGCAGCACTTTTTTATTCATAGAAACAGGGGACTGGTATAAAACAGAGCACACACAATTTCAACAATTTTGATTACCTAGCACGATGGGAATCTCTGAATATGGTTGAGGAAATGGATAAGAGCTTCCTTTCTTTGGATAGATAACAATTGCTCCATGAACTGTTGCACGGAGCCACGAGACATGTGCATGCCACCACAAGGTTCCTTCCTGTTCAACAATGGTGAATATGTATGTAAATTTCCCTCCTGTTTGAATGGGGCATTGGGTTATATACCCGGGTCCATCAGCCCATGCAGTGCGAATCTGTCTCACTCCATGCCTGACAATCAAACGTTTGCAGTGAGTTTCCATCACACTCTACCTATGATACCACAAACAGAAACGTGAAACTGTAACGGCAACGAAACAGAATTTGGAAAGGTTATGCATAAAAAACATTCTATATATAGCAGAGTATTTATATACAATCAATTATATTAATTTCATTTACTATTGATATTATAAAAGCGTTACCATACTCCAAGAAACGGCCGTATGGCAGCCTACAAGTGTGATGTGTCAATATGAAACGTTGAGATAGAAGATTTACCAGTGGATGGTGGCATTATACTTGGATCTCTTGATTACTTTAATTCTAACATTGTCGCCATTGTGCACATACAGAGTAGGACCAGGGAACTGCCCATTCACAGTGATTATTCTATGCGTCTGAGCGTAGTAATACGCGTCGCTTCAATCTGCCCAAATGGGTGATCCCATAATAGTGGTTTACAATTTTTGGCCAAAATGGACATTGAAATTATTATTTTTAACTAAATCTTCACATTCGGGCACCTATAGCGGTTAAACTGTGAGGAATTTGAAGATGGTACAAGCTAGAGTCTCATCAAATTTTGTCTGTAGATTCTAAAAATATTTTTTCCAAATTTTTTGAATCAAATTGCACTTTTTTCCATCTCCCATGAAAATAGATTTTTGAAAACAACATTTTTAAAAAGTGCGCAGTATAGCATAACTTTTTTTCCATGAAGGATAAAATTCTAATTCTTTCAAATTTAGATTTGTAACTCGATATCTAGTGCTTCCACTTGGTTAGATAGTTTTTATTGAATAACAAAGAAATTCATTTTGATAAAAACCTATGTTTAATAAAACTTAAAAAACAAATACATAACAAAACCAAAACATATTAAAATTATATTCATTGGATAGCTTGTTCTGAGGAATATCATAATCATTTGAAATAAATTTTAAATGAATTCATTTGATCCCTCAAAATCTAAATCAAAAGTGACTTTTTATCAGCATTTTGATAGGTGTAAAGGAGACGCATTTATAGGTATGGTTTAAAACTAGCGAGGTTCTATCCAAGCAGGTTTGATCTAAAGTGATTTGATCAAACCCTTTTCAATTGGAATCCTTAAAATGGAACTTTTTAAGGCTTAAATCATTATATTTTCTAAAAATATGTGATTTCAGCTAAAATTTGTTCCTCTCAGGAATTGTAAACCACTATTTTGACAACACCCAAATCCAAACCAAAACGTTTATTTCAGTATCACCTAGCAAAATAATCTGCAACAGAAATCAGCTATGATCTGTCTTAGTGAACAAGATTTGGATATGATCAAAATTAGATCGACGTATCGGCGATTGGAAACTCAATAACAAAAAATCAAAGAAATAAGATGAATTTCAAATTTTTTAAGTTTTTGGATACAACTGTGTATGTTTTTTTTCCACTTTTTGGATTACTGAATGATCTGATACATTGAACAAAGAACATACACTGTTCTATCCAAAAACTTAAAAATCTAACTTCATATAAGTGTGAAAATCTAATACCAACTAATGATGAATCTCCTTAGCTTGCCTAGGAAAATAGCTCTGCATTCTGTGTAATTATTCTGGGCTACAACTTAAATTCTAAGAAAATGTTCAAAGCAGCTACTTAATTCACAGAGATGCGAAGGACATACAACAAACGTGTGATGAATCTGTGGTGTTGCTGAAGCAACAAATGTAAGGAGCAGAACTGCGGACACCGTCAAATAATATGCTGAGTATAACGACATTCTGAAAACCGAATGTCGTCTACTTTTTCGTCTCAGCAACAATGTAGGAAGCAAATTTTGCAGTAATCATATGCAGAAAAACATATATTTTGATACCGACGACTTCTGAGAAAACCGAATGCTGCTTATGCAAATCAGTATTAATATTTATAAGCCAATAATAGCTGTTACTGGGGGATGGGATCACACATCATGGCTGAAATAATTGTTTACCTATTCTTGGTTAGTGCGGTATGCAAAAAGTCTTCCCACCATCCATAAAACTGTCCCAATTCAAGCACGGATCGCAAGACTGAACATTTCAACCAAGCAGCTTTTGCCAAGAGGTCGAAAAATGCTGCCTGTGTGTTAAATTTTATTTAATGAAAATTTCGGGACGTGAAAGGTGCAGATTCATCCCAGCGAGCTTGGAGTGCATGTACGCCGTCCCGTAGTAAAGAGCTGACACGAACTTTGAGCCGAGTCTGGGCAATTATGTCTTATTTCTTTTTGGCCGGCTTTTGTTATGTATTATTTTATTCTCTTTTCTTCAATTGAAAAAAAATTATGTTCTATTAATTTTTAAACAAGTTTAGTGATTCTATTACTTGTATTGATAAGGAATATTTTATTTCATTTTTAAAAAGTTTGATTCTATGATGTTAGATGAGTTTAGGATTTAAGGAACACTTTATTTCAGTTTTAAATGTTCAATTTTAATGTGTTAAACAAGTTTAGCAATTTTATGCTCTCACAATCTATTATATTGATAAGAATGATTTATGTAAAAAATACTCATTTATCTACACTCTTATCTTGTGTCTTTTATTTGTTTTGTGTGGATGTAATAAGTATATGTTTTGTTTTTATTTAAATAGGTATGTTAATTAATTTTAACTTTTAATTTTATCATTCATAATTATTTTATTTGTTGTTTCAATTATGAATGGTCCATATTCATAGGATTTTTTTTTTTTGGATTAGGCTACACTAACAATTTTGGCCCAAAACCTAGTTCTATCAATTTAAGTTTGAAATCTCTTGCTTCCCAAGTTGTATTCCTAGAGTATGATTTCTATTAGGTAGACATCTTTGACTAGGGATTGTATTTAAGGACATCATTCTAGGTCATTTAGAACTATTGATTCATATCACAAAGCATTTGCATTTAAATAATTTTATCCATTGTTGAATTATTCTTAGTTTTAGTTATATTAGTCTCGATTGTATTTGCATGTTACACACTACTTGTCATATTTTCAATCTTGTGCATCAACAACAAAAGTTGATTCCTATCAAGGAAATCAACAATCTTTTCACTATCTATGGTAGTTATTAGAGTAAATAGAAAATTTCCTAATAATTAATTAATTATTTGGCCCCTTTACTTTATTCCCTTAAGTTAAACTTAGGAGTGTTTTTATATTATTAGATTGGACTAATTATAGGTCATGTTGTCTTATTGTATAGGATGATGACACTTGTCACAGTCTAATTTAATCCTCACGCAGGGTTTGATTTAGATTTTCTTTCTCCTTTCCATGAGGATTTTTTTTCATTGTAATAATCCATTCAAGTTATTGCATCAATACAAAATTCAGGTTGTTGAGAAAATTCATCTTGTTTTGTCTCTCAATTATGACAGGTTATTGATTGCAGATGATTTTTAGGAGTTGTGGGGTTCATTATCAACTCCAACATGATATCAAAGCACTAGATTTTCATCCTCCTGTTCAAATTTTGAGAGATTCAGTGATGGCACCCACCCACTTGTTGGTGCCTAAAATTCACTTTAAATCAAGAAAAAAGGTGGAAAAGGAGAGGTTGTGTTGTTGTAAGCAACTCACACAATCTCTATAGAGGTTTAGACACGTGATGCAATCCAAATAACAAGTATAATTGGCATAAAATCAATTGCAAATGCATAAACTAACTTGCTGTAAAAAATAGACTGTTGTTGCGGGTACCTGCAGTGCTAGCTATAGGTGACTGTTCAGACTTTCAGCAACATAAAATACTCAAAACTTGCACACAACATTTGATACTTCCAAAATATAAAACTCATAACCCATATAACTCATAGACAAATGCACAAAGACAACAGCTACAAAAAATAAAATATTATATTATATATTTAAAGTTCAACTTTTGCACACTTTACATGCATTTACATAAGCATTTGCAAAAACAGAGCTCTCTTTTCTCTTCTTCTTCTTTCCCTTTTTTCTTTTACGATCCTACTACTATCCTCTGTAGTTTCTTCTTCATCTATTCTCTCCTTAATTCCCTTTCTCTCCTCTTCTCTTTCCTATGTGTTGTTGTTTTGCACCTCTTTTTCCTCTATTTTGTTTTCTAGTTTTCTATTGTTCTGTTCTTCTCTTCCCAACTGCCAAAATTTGGAAGCTTCTTTTCAAAAATATCCCAAAAATCCTACCTAAACAATTGCAACATTCAAAATTTGGCATTAATTCTTCCGCCTACTTGTTTTTTTTTTCAAAAACTCTCGCTCAGCTTTGTCCTTTACCATTTTTTTAATGTTGTTGCTCATTCAATGAGTTTATGGGAGGTAGTTGCTATCTCAAGTCAAAACTAAAATCTAAATTTAAAATATAATAACTTCTAGCTCCTTCATGTGGCAATAACCAGAAATAAAAATATATTTAAATCAAAATGATGCCCCTACATCATTCAACCTTGAATAAAATGTGCATCCTAGAGAAAAATAAACCCTACCATTACATCTAGAGTAGCCAAAAACCTAGAGTTTGCTTGTCAAAACATGAAAAATTGAGTAGTTGAATTTTGAGGTGATTTTTTAAGGCACAAAAATCAAAGCAAAGAATTCATACCCTTGTATGGAATCTTTATAGTACTATTGATTTGTACTAGGTCATATGGGTTGCACATTGTATAGTTTCCACACAAGCCTACATCAACTTCTCAAAAAAATCTAATGATTCCAAGGCTTTTGGAAACCAAAAAATAGTGGAAAGAATTCAAAAATATAGTGAATATTTTTAGCATATTCTAACTTGTATTATGTGGGTGTTTAACTCCATCAAATTTGATGTCATCAAACCTTGCCATATATAGTGAATATTTGAACCATTGGGAAAATGGTGATTTGGAAAAGGGACTCACAATACAAGAAAGGGATCCCTAATCCAAAATTTTCCTTTATTCGGGGATGGTTCATTCAAGCAAAACTAGGATCACAAAATTGGATTGACTATCAACACAAAGATGAGTCAATTGTCAACAAGACAGACCTAGGAAGATTCCTTAGGCTTTGAAGGGTTCACCACTAAGCAAAAGCTTGAAAAAGAAAACTTAACATTCAAATCACAAAACCTAGTAATGCAAACCAAATAATGAGTGCAAATGATAAAATTAAGTAACATCAAGTTAGGATGTATGTACCTGGGAAGTCTGGAAATGTAATAAGGATTCTGGAAATGTAAAAATGTTGTCAAAGTATGCTAGGGAGGACTAAGATGCCCTTAATATCTTTGTAGTCCCGCTGCTACTTTTTAGGGAAAACATAGAATCTTCGGATGTTAGAACTAGATCTGAAGAAATCTCTAAAAAATACCTCCAGGAGGATTAAGACACCCTTATTGTCTTCTTAGTCTCATTTTGAATTTTTGCAAATTTGAAAGATGATCCTAAGGCTCAATGTATGCACTTTCTTCTTCACTGAATCTTCAAATCTGAACTTGTAAATAACTTGCAAAACAAAGGAAATTTGATTGATTGTTTATGGGGGTTTTCCTTGGTCAAACCCCTTGTTTGGTAGTTAAACCTTGATGGAAATGCATAGATTTGAAAATAGAAATGTGTGTAAGCCCTAATATTAAGTGTGTCTAAGATTATGCAAGCTAGAACATGGAGAACCCTATTCAAATGTGTTAGAATGGAATCCCTAATATGCAAATGAAAATGACCTACAAAGGAGATCTGAAATCACCCTAATAAGCCACAAGCATGAAATGTACCTCCTTAGGTAGAAATTAGAACAACAATGGAAGATGGAATCACTCAAGAAACAAGTACTTAGGCTTGGAAGTATGGCTAGTTGCATCTCCCAACCTAGAATCTCTCATGATCCTCCATAGGCATTAATCATCTGGTTTTGGCAATGCTAGATCTTGACTTGAAAATGGACTTGAAAAACCTACAAAAACACAATAGAAGGTTGCCCCAAGGCTTCAATCCCTTGCCTCTTGAAACTCTCCTTGTCTAAACTTTCTTCTTACTTCTTCTCTCACTTAGGTGAAAATGGGTGCGAATCTTACTTTTATAAGAATTCCTATCTAATAACCCAATTATTAGATCCCAAAGGTTGACACAATGCCAAATTAAATCAAATATTTTCATTTCATGCTCTTAATCCCCAAAAAGAAATCCCTTGGGACTAAGACACTCTAGGTAGCTTCTTGGTCCCACTAAGGGGGACTAAGATGCCACTAAGGGCGTCTTGGTCCCACAAGGCTTATTTTTCCATTTTAAAAGGTGGGTTGCCAAGATTAAAGGTTGTTTGTGGATTCTAGTTGGGTTTACAATTGAAATATACCTCAAGATGCACAAAAAAGGGGTATTGGGGGCATTACTACCCCTTGAAATAGACATTACTATAGACTTGGTTCCTGAAGCACATTACCTATACTAGACCGAGAGGATTTTCAAATGCCACCATGGTGGGATACCCATGGGCCTTCAGTTATCCACTTAGATAGGCATGGAAACATGGTGATGTACTATGTTGGAGAGTCAAATTTGATAGGCTGAGGGAGGAGGATATTGTATAGAGACCTTATCTGATGGATTTCTTCTAACCAGACACTACAGGAAGGTTAAGGTAGTTGCATAGGGACATAATTTTACTGGGATGATGTGACCACATAGTGAGACCCTTCTACTATGACTGCATCATGAGACAATTTGGGCAGGTATAAAGATGACAACAACTATGACCTTCATACAAACAGTCAAAGTGAAGGACTCGCAGACTTAGGAACCTTAAAATGATGCACTAATGGGAGGTACTACAACACAAATTATCACAATTTGATCAACCAATCAAGTATTAGATCACCAGATGCTCAAACTCTTTTAGTCTCAGCCATTCTTCACTATTTCCTTGTAACACTCCAACCTCACTCAATCAAGTGTAACTCCACAATGACACCTCATAAAACCATGAAATTAACCTTATCAAAAAACTATTTGGACAAAATTTAACATATCCAAAACTCACCTATGGTCACTTCAAACTAGAGCACTCAAAATCCACTTTTTCACTATTTTAGGCTTCTATTTAGCCTTTTTTTCCAAAGAAAATACTCTTGAAACTTATCCAAAACTTCTAAAACCTTGTAGACAGAAACTCACATGTTTCCAAACTCAAGAATCCACAATTATTTGGCACAAAATACAAACATCTAATAGCCCATTCATAAAACACTCATTTCTAGCCTACAAACTAGGGGTTTAATGAAAATCCACTACCCCACACTCATAAAACCTTTCCAACACTTCAATCAGGTACAAAATGACCTGCACATGCTCAAAAAATCACAAAATAATGCTTCCCCAACCCTTTTTTTACTTTGGAACTCAAAAACCTCTCTTTTCCTTATGAAAGTCAACAAAATTCATTCTAGGGCATCAAGCCCAATGCATTTCCAAACCTCCCCTACACTCACAAACCTTCACACACACAAAAATAAGTTATTTAAAACCCATTCCACTAAGTAAAATCAATTATAGTAGGTGGAATGGGTTTATTTCATCCTTGAGACCTCAAAACACAAAAACTCTCGTTTTAGGCCGATCTGAGAAAATCTACAATCAAATACTCAAAATTTGATGTTAAGCCCTCTAAATAGAATCAAAATAATTTTATAACCAATATAAAACACTACCCCAAGAAATTAGATACAATAAGTCACTATACAAGCCGTACAATCTTAGTTAAAGAGAGAAAACACAAAAAAATACTAAAAACAGGGATTTTCTTCTTTTATTTTGTTTCCAAACTCTGAGATCAACCTCTATTCAATATTTTTACACCATATATGTATTTTTTCCATTTCAAAATAACTTTCTAACTTCCTAAAACTGACTTTTAAAGTCTTATGACTGTTTGTCTTTGTTAAATCTACTCTTTTACAACTTTATTATTTGACAACTTACCAAAAAATGCAATTTTTGCAATGTCAAATAATTTTTCCACATTAGAAATTCAAATATGATAAAATACATGATAAAAAAGGTCTCATGACCTTATTCTAACACAAAAATTCATTAAATCCTATAATCTACTCCTTATTTTCCTTGATGAACAAAACCTACTTAATGGTGCTCTTGCACCATACACCCTAGCTTGAAGCTTTTCCAAGTATCTTGGAAAGATGAATGTCACATTTCCTCCTTTATATTCTTCATGCATTTTTCCTCTATGATTTCCTTTGTTAAACTCCTTTGGCTCTTCACTGTCTTTGGCAAATTTTTCTTCACTTGTTCTTTGTTCCAACTGTCCTCTATATTATGTGGGGTGCTTGTTATCTTGTCCATCTTCAAACACTATCAGTTTACTTCTCTTTCCATATGTATGCTACTTTTCTTCCACTATCATCACTTTACCTTGTTCCATTCTTCGTCCTATTTTTTTCACTTGCTTCTTCACCACTTTCCACTATACTTTTTCTTTTTACTAGTCCTTGTTAGACCTACCACTGTCTTTTCCACTATACCTTTTCATTTAATGGTCTTTGTCAGACTTGTACCTTTCTCTTCTACTATCCAATAACTATCACAACCCTTTATCTTTTTGTTCTCTATTTTTCCACCCTTACTAACCTCTATACCAACAGCCTTGTTACTCTCTGTCACATCAACTATACTATCTTCTATCCTTTCTTTCATTGTCTTCCTAATGCCATCAATTACTGTCACAACCTCACCTCTTGACTGTCTCCTTATTTTGTTTTGTGTTAAAGGGCATTCAACTATCCCAACCATGATGCTATCACTGTGTTCTTTCCTTTTCAAAGGCCCTTTACCCTCACCATGTACCTTACTAGTCTGAATGCTCGGGTTATCACATTTTAAAAGAAAAAAAAAAGTGAAAGTGAATCATTTTTTGTTCACTATTTCTCAGCTCTGCCCATAGCCAAAAGCCCTCATTTTTGCATTCGCATTCTAGGAGGAGGGATTCTACTAATTTCATCAACAACAGTTGCATTTTCTTTGCAAATATGACACCATGACGATGAAGAGGTGTGGGAGGTAAGTATTGTTTGCTATTTGTTTTTAATTTCTTAGTTTCAAATTGATTTTGTTTGTTTTAGGTTAGATTTGATTTTTAAAAAAATTTGTGGGAAATGCAAATCTTCAACAAGAAGAGCGGGAAAATCCTCAACAAGAAAATCCTCAAAAAAATCAACCTCAACAACAAAATCAGCCTAACACAATCACTCAATACACTGGCACTCAAGCAATTTGGGTGAAATTGAGGAGTAATAGAAAAACTTGAGGTTTTATGCAGTAGGACGAACAGTTCCCCAAATGCTTCAACCATAGAAGGGTGACCCCTACTTAAATTCAGCTGAAAGAGATGTTAAAATGTAGATTCAATTACTTAAAAATAACTAAAGATGGAAAGATGGGAGGTGAAGCTGACTAGAACATACGGACAGGCTATCATATAAACAAATAAAAGATTCCAAAATTTTTAAGAGGGTGGTTTGTGCTCTTTATTCACAAACCACAAAACATCATCAAAATCTTAGCTTCAATACGAAGGGTTTCTACATATTGAACCTACGAGAGATTAGGAGCAGATTTTATGATAGGTGGTACTTGGTCTTTGATTACCCAGCATTGCAATATTTGGCCAGAAGTCCCCTAATGTTTCTTAGAGCTTCCTCTGGTGGTTTGTGATAAATCTAAATTATTTTGATATGGGGACTCTAGAGGAGGGAGGTGGGGGTCGACTCATGATAGGCAGATGCCTGGGTGGGGATCTTGCCTGACAAGGGGGAATAGCCTAAAGCTGAGCCACCTCATGAGCACATTGACATCTGTCTGTGTGAAGGAGAGTCTTGACATGAGAGACATTGCGGGGTGATCACAACTTTGGCCGAAGTGTCATCCATCATACTAGCCCTATTGCAAACACCATCGGTGAGTCGCACGGGGAGTGGGCAGCCCCGAGCCATGTGTGTCCAGTCGTGGGGTGGCTTGTTTGTATGACCCTGCTCGACGCAGGAGGGTGTTATGCAAGATCCATTATGTTTTCCTTGAGGATCCATGCATCTACGAGGGATGGAGGATAGGTGACATTATGCATGGCATATGGCATTGACACTCAGGGTAAAATTCAACATGTTCATTGAATTTAATTTAGTAAATTTCAATTGAAATGTAAAGATTAACTAATTTAGTTTTATTATTTTAATAGAATTGCAGGGTCACAGTGTTGAGACTGGATACACTAGTCCTCCACCTACTTATTTTTGCAGTACACCTATCAGTGGGGTATGTAACTAGTAAACAATTATAAATTTATTACATGTTAATAGCATTGTTTTATGAATGGTATTTTAATATGTGATTTTGGATGTTGAATAGGGTAATGTTGGAGGTTTCAAGGAGACACCTCCTAGTGCCAGTAGATTTGCTCAAACATTCACGAAGGTAATAGAATAAAGAGAACTTAACTAATGAATTCTACTTAATATATTTGTGTAGTTTATATTCATATTGTTGGTTACGTTGCATTACACATCATTCAAACTCAAATCATTACTTCAAATTTGATAACTAATAACTAGATGTTGATAGATGAAAAAATTTCAACTATACAATATAGTTGTTTAGAAATTCAACATAAGCTACATGATGCAATTACTTCACATGGAGGCATGTGCTTGCAAAGGTGCACTAGCACGAAAAACTATGGATTCTTGGAAAAAATCTATGAAACCATAATAGTAAGCAATAGCATAGAAAAGGTAGTTAGTAGTTTGAGAAAATGCACCGAAGAAATGTGGTCTCATGAGTGGAACTGCATTCATGCCACATGGTTTCACTTATTTCTTCTAAAGTCCTTCTTCAAACTACTCCTGCCTTTCCCTGGGCTACATTTTTCATACATGTTCACCAAAGCATTTTATCAAACTACTCACTTCCTTGCAATTGTTGCTATGGCTAAAAGCCTAAAATAGGTTCTTTCCAACAAACTATATGGATGCTTGGAAAAATATCTATCAAAGCATAATAGTAAGCAATAATACCATAGAGAAGGCAATGAACTTTTTGAAAATATGCCTAGAAGAAATGCGGTCTTATGGTGATGGAATACCATGACGTGCATTTGTTTGTAATGGCATGCCATCACCATGAGACCCCATTTCTTTGGAGGCATTTTTTCAAATAGTTCACTGCCTTCTCTATGCCACCATAGTTATCGTACATGTATATGAAAGCATTTAATCAAATGGTTCATCAGCTTGCTGCTATGCGCAAAATCCTTAAAACATGTCCTTTTGAACAAGATATGGATAGGGAGAATGCCAGTAAGATTGATATTGAGAAATATATAGTTTAAAGCTTTAGCCTCATTTTGTTTTAGTCAGATCCTCATACATTATAAGTCATGGCGTGAATTCATGCTTAACTTTTGTGATTGAATAATTTGTTTTATTTTTCGGATGTTTGGTGGCTGAGAAACACCCCAAATGTTATGAGGGCAATGGATATTAATGTTTCATCCACTATACAATCCTCAATGGCTATGATAGGGGAGGTATGAGGAAAATTACTAAATTTCAATTTACATTCATTGTTATAGATGTTAGTTCTAGTGAAAAAACAAACCATTATTGATTTGTAGTTTAATTCCTATTTGGATGGTTTATACAAGGCGTGAGCATGCCTTAGCATCGATGTGCAAATATTTCCATCATGGAGAGTGATTGTGAGATGGCCATAAGTGATTATTTTTTATTCATGTAACAAATTTTACTTATGTAATTTCTATATATTAGTAATGCTTTGCTTCTTATTGTAAGAGTTAAAATTTCACGAGGAGCTAAACCCGGAGAACAGCGGGATCACTCCTTGACACACTTGAAGCAATTGTGGACTTATAGACCAGCCGGATCCATACGTCTGAGAAAATTTTATTTGAACTAGAGCATGGAAAGCTAGATTTTGAATGGCAAGGCCCTT
Organism: Sequoia sempervirens; assembly: GCA_007258455.2. Classification (NCBI taxonomy): domain Eukaryota; kingdom Viridiplantae; phylum Streptophyta; class Pinopsida; order Cupressales; family Cupressaceae; genus Sequoia; species Sequoia sempervirens. The sequence goes on from VDFB02340914.1 coordinate 31,924, forward strand.
TTGTTGTATGCTACCGTAACTTGAATTTTGTTACATATTTTGTAGGACTGTGACATTATATGCCTATACCCGTGGCCTATGAAACAACCCTGGCGTATAATGTACGCGTTCGCCAGGCATGGATGATGTGGCTGGAATTATTTGGATTCGGGCCTGATCTTTTTCTCAATGGTGTCCATATTTGCATTATAGAGATTCATTGTTCAATAGATATGAGTTACATGTATTCAAGCGTATACTTTACAACTTACGTGTAGACTTTTTGACTTACGTGTGAACATCTAATGTATACTTTGTGACTTACGCATTTTCATGTGTATACCTTGTGTACATTTGTGCATTTACTTTTTATTAAGTTGTGTATACTATGTATTCATGTGTATATTTCAAGGCTTACGTGTTTGTGACTACTTGTACTTCCCTCATACATGTACATGCTTGAATTATTCACGTGTATACTTATTAATTGGTTAGCCCTAGCATTGATCATTGTTGTCATTCATGGTTTTGTTCTCACACATTACACTTTTGTTCTCACTGACTTGATGTACTCTCCAATATCTCTCTTCTCTCATGCGAAGAGTTAGAACTACTTGGCCATTCCTTCGCATCATTTAGGAAGTTTTGCTCTTTTTGACAATGTCAAAAGCATGGCTACATACAAATTAGGCAAAAGACTTTTCCTTTTAAATTAGAAATTCATGGAAGTTTCAAAAAGTATCCTTGATATTACAAAAAGATATGTGTTTATACCATAGCAGCAAAAATATTTTGGGGAAAAATTTGGCAAACCATAAGTATAAGATTTTTTCAAAAAATTGGGAACAAACTTCTTGAAAAAATCGAAAAAAAATCAGATTTAAAAAAAAAGGTAAAAAAAAGTAGAACAATCTGAGATAAAAACTTAAAAAAAATAAAATTAAAGGCATTTCCATGGCATAGAGATATAGAGAGAAAATAAAATAAAGATTTTAGCTAATAAATTTTAAAAAATCAATTTTTGTAGTTTATATTCATATAGTTGATTACATTGCATTGCACATATTTCAAACTCAAAGCTTTGCTTCACATTGCATAACTAATAACTAGATGTTGATAGATGAAAAAATTCAAATTACAATATAGTTTTACAAAGGTCAACCCTAAGTAGTTATGCAATTACTTCACATTGCATAACTAATAACTAGGAGCAGACGCCAATTGCATTTGCTTGTCATGGCATTCTATGAGACCACATTTCTTTGAAGCATTTTTTCAAATAGTTCACTGCCTTGTCTATGATATTGCTTACTATTATGCTTTTGATAGATTTTTTCCAAGCATCCATAGCTTGTTTGAAAGCACTTGTTTTATTTTTTAAACTCGTGTAATGAAGTGTGCAATTGATTTTTATTTCAAAAGAAGTTAAAATTAATGAAAAGTAGATACAACTTAATGAAATGAATTTCATGTTACAGTGTTCATTCGGAAGTAATATAATCATCTTGATAAAAATCAATGTCATGTAATGTTCTTTCAAGCTTAATAACATATAAAAGGTATAAAATCATCTTGAGTAAAAATTAATATCTTCACAAAAACAACTCAAACCCACAAAAAAAAATGTGTTTCAGACACCCATTACCCTCCTCTTTAACATATCTCAAAACCTAATGTGCTTGTTTTGGAACAACCCCACTGGAATTGAACTATTACATTGAACAGGGCTCCAATTAGCCCAAATTTACAAAACAACTCCTCTTTAAAACTACTTCCCCTTTGAGATTCCTTTGGAAAGTCTCTTACTACGCTATAAACATCCAAATTCCACAACTATCATCCTTGTAAATTCCATCTAAGTCACTCAATCATGAAACCCTCATTTTGCCTAGATTATAAGGGGGTTTATTGAAAGTATGCATTCCTACACTTAAATGATCACTCAAAAAAAACTTCAAACACATTTATAGAAGTCTCCATATGCTTAATACACCTTTGGAAATTGATGCCCCAACAAATTTCAATCACTAACACCCTTAAGCCTCCCAATTTCACTCAAACCCTTCTAACATCTAATTCCTACCTAATTGGGCTATTCCACTGAGCCACAATAGATACAATATATTCAATGAACAATTATTTCATTTTCAAGTCTTCAAAACCCTTAAACTAGTTACACAAACCCGTTAACAATAATTTTTCTCCAAGATGCTTTAAACTCAATGAAAATATAAAATATTGGATGCAAATTGAAGCTAAAACAATCCTACACTAGATCACACCACTTTTAGAGAAATAAATCCATATACGGGAAAGTACAGTGCCTTGAATCTACAAATTATAATGAAAAACACAAAAATTTCTAAGAAAATAGTTATTTTAGCATTCAAAATTCAAATTCTCAATGGCTAATTCCTCTGCAAACATTCACAAGGCCTTTTAAAGGAATTAAAAATATGACCCAACAACTTCCAACTATTTTCTAATGAACTACAACAAGATTGACTCTTGAACTTCCATCATTTTACAACAAGTTGCAATTTTAACAAGTAGTGTAAAGTTGCAAAGTGGTGCAACTTTTGTTCTGCAACTCACATGAACAAACAGACTATTCCAACACATCATGATGGGTTAAGAGTGCAAAGTGCAAAAGGGAAGCAATCTTTGACAGGATATTACCCCAAAACTATGATGCTTATAGAATCTCTGTCAAAGGCTATAGGATTTTGTTAGGAATTTCTTCAATAACCTCTCTCATTTATTGCTATCTCAGAGGCATTTCTTATGGTGACAAGTTTTTAGTTGAGGAAAAAGTTGTCAAATGCAAGCAGTGTAAAGTTGCAAATTGGTGCAACTTTCATTCTACAACTCGTAGGACCAAATGAATTGTTCCAACATATTTGGATGGGTATTTTTACACTAGAGATGGTCTGCTTTTGCACCCAAATACAGCGAATCACTCCAACCTACATTGGATTGACGATTTCCCTGGAGAGTCCAAAGTGCTAAAAGACAACAATCTTTGAAGGGCTATTTCTCAGAAATCATGATGCTTACAAACTCTTCCTCTGAGGATATAGGATCTTGTTAGGACCCTCTACAACCAACTCTCTTTTTTTTGCTATCTCGAAGGAATTTTCCATGAATGCTTGAGTTTTTAGTTGGGAAAAATTTGTCAAATGCAAAGCCGATTAATAAAGTTGCAAATTGGGTGACTTTGTTTCTACAACTCGTGGGACCAAAAATATTGTTCCAACATGTTTAGGATTACGTTTTGGCTATACTAGGGATGGTCCTCTTTTTGCAACCAAATGTGTCCGAATCACTCAAAACTACATTATGGAAGAATTTTAAAATTGAAGTGCACAAAGGTTATCAATCTTTGAAGGGCTATTTCTCAAAATATGATGCTATAGATTCTTAATGGGATACGAGGATTGTGTTGGGACCCTCTGCAATAACCTCTCTTGATTTTGCTATCTCGAGGAGGTGTTTTTCCCTCTGATGATGATTTTTTTTGAGTTGAGGAAAAGTTATGAGGATACAAAAGCGGTGCAAAGGTTGCAAAGTGGGTGCAAACTTTAGTTACGCACTCATAGGACTAAGCAGTTGTTCCAACATGTCAGGTATGGATTACGTTTACAACACGGGGATGGTCTCTTTGCACCAAATGCGATGAGATAAACCGGGCTACATTGGACTGACGATTTCCCTTGAGAGTCCAAAGTGCTAAAATTTAGCAATCTTTGAAGGGATATTTCTCAGAAACCATGATGCTTATAGACTCTTCATCTAAAGCTATAGGATCATGTTGGAACCCTCTACAATAACCTCTCTCAGTTTTGGATATCTCAAAGGTTTTTTCCCGCAGTGACAAGTTTTCAGTTGAGGAAAAAGTTATAAAATGCAAGCAATGTAAAGTTGCAAAGTGGTGCAACTTTTGTTCAGAAGATCATCCATCAAAACACTCAATTCAGTGATTCAAAAACAAGAAAACTAAGAAAACTTTCAAAACGGTGACATTTCTAGTTTAACACATAAACTTCATGTTTCAACACATTGAGTTCATAGTCTAGCGCATATAGGGTCTATTATAATGCATTCACCACATCTTTTAGCACATACAGGGTCTATTCTAGCACATTTACCCCATCTTTCAACACATAAGCTTTCTGTTCTAGCGCATTTAACTGATAGTTTAGCACATATAGGGTCTATTTTAGTGCATTTACCTCATCTTTTAGCGCATATGCAACCTGTTTTAGTGCATTCACCTAATATTCAAACAAAGAGAAAAATTGAACTTTTGTCCAACAACTAGAGTCATATTTAGGGACCCTTTTCAAAGTAGAGATCATTTCTCATCAAAATATTGGTTTAAACTTGAAGAAATTGGCTTTTACAAGTGAAATTCCTTTAACTAAACTTGGATCAAACAACTTAAAGTGCCTAATCTCATCTTTGATTGTCAGCTGAGTTTCACTATTAGGATCTATCATCCTTTATCACGAAACAAATGTTGTACATCAGATTTAGCGTAGTCTCATCAATAGGATCTATCATCCTATTTGACTTAGGTACTTCATTGGCACTCCCAAAACAAAGATCAAAGTAAAGCAAAACAATATCACTTACATGACCATTTTAACAAGAGCTCAAAAGAAAAAAATTAGAGAAAAAGAAATAGAAACCCAAACCATCATGGAAAAAGGAGAAGAAAATCCTTTTCATAGATTTCATCGACCTGAAATAGATGAGATAACTAATGAGGACATTCAATAAGCTCAACAAGACCCTAAATTTCATAAGTTCATGGAAAAAAATCTAGAAAAGGATGGAGAGAAATACTTTCTGATGCTGGAAAATCAAGGTGTAAAACTACCCAATGATTTTTGATGTCAACCAATTGAAGGGAGCTCCCAAGAAAATAGAAGTTGACTCACGAATCATAGATTCATTGAATGCTTTAACTCACCAAATACAAAATATTCAACAACAAATCATAGACATGCAAAGGGGAACAACAAAGAGATATTTGTTGAAAGACATCTGTCCTTATCCATTTGACAGAAATATGATCATGATACCTTTTCTACCAAGTTGTGAATTTCCAAGATATGACAAATACAATGGTAAAATTGATCCTCAAGATCATGTAAGAGAATTCTACACCATGAGTCTAGAATTTTCACATGAAGAAACCTATCTAATGAGATTATTTCCAAGAAGTTTGGGTGGTCAATGCATGGAATGGTTTTCAAATTTCCCACCAAGTATTAGATCATTTGATTTATCTCCCAATATTCATACAACATTCAACATGAAATAACCATGAAGGATGTTTGTAACACAAAACAAAAATTTAAGTGATTCATTTACTCAAATACACTTAAGTTGTGAACTACACACATGAATACAATGTATACACATTAAAACACATAGGTCATAAAGTATACATTAGAATACTCAAATACACTTAAGTCATGAACTAAACACATGAATACAAAGTATATGCATCAAAACATCTAGGTCGTAAAGTATACATTGGAATACTCATAAGTGAAAAAGTATACGTGCATAAATTGTAAAGTATACACTTGAATACACTTAAAGTGTACACAATATGCATGATATTATCATTCAATAATTGCTATCAAATATAGGATTTAAAAAATGCCACGTAGGAATACAACAAACAACCCTAATACATAGTCATTTCCTAGTAGGGGAAGGAAATAGAGCACACATTTCCTTCGCAATCGGTACAGTCTTCCACAAAAGTAGCATGCTGACATTCTGGAGTGAGAAGCACCTGTACAAACCATCAAGGTAGTAGTTAAACTACATACAATAGAAAAGATGCTTAGAATAACAAATCTATATTATTCTAAATGACCTAATTGATGATGAAATGGTAAGGAAAACTACAAAAGATGCTTACAATAACAAATCTATATCATTGCAATCTATCGAATACCTCTCCCAAAGGATCAAAGTTAGCTATTGTTGTAGTAGGTCCATGATCTATCCTGCTAGGAACATCACAATATACTTCAAATGAGAAATATATATTGTCACAATAGAAAAGATGCTTAGACTAACAAATCTATATTATTCTAAAAAACTTGAATGATGATGAATTGGTAATGCAAACTATAAAAGATGCTTAGAATAACCAATCTATATTAGTCTAATTTGTCACATACCTCTACCAAAGGATCAGAGTTGGCTATTGTTGCAACAGCTCCATGATCAATCGTGCCAAGAACATAACAATATACTTCAAAATGAGAAATCTATATGGTCACAATAGAAAAGATGCTTAGACTAACAAATCTATATTATTCTAAACAACCTGAATAATGATGAATTGGTAATGAAAGCTATAAAATATGCTTAGAATAACCAATCTATATTATTATGAACAACCTAAATAAGGAACATTAGCAGATAAAAAATATCAAAATGTGATGAACAATATCATACCTGTCCCATACAAGAAATGATATACTATTCAAGTGTGCATGGAAGGTCATCTCTTACCTTCAGAGTTTCCAATAATGCTTCATGGTCAACACTACTAATTGTCCATTTTTATTTTTTTTTGGTCTAGCATGATGTCTCAATAACTTAACATTTTTTGCTATAACAAGGTACGAATACATGAGAATGGTTTTGTATTTCTCATAGTCTTCAAATGTAGGTACGCCGTTCTTTCTAATCATATATGTTCATAACTAAGTTCCGAAAGCAACAACTAAACCTGTGTGATCATAATTTTTTTATCAACATCTAAATATACTTAGAATAACAAATCTATATTATTATAAACAACCTAAATGATGATGAAATGGTAATGCAACCAAGTTCAAGAAACAAAAATTGAACCTATAGGATACATGAATCCATCATCATATATCATTAGTTGTGTTAGCTTTTTATTTCCTTGTACACATCGTTCCAGCCAATAGTTTGATCCCTCTTCATTGCCCTGTGGTGCCACAACTGCATAGACATGTCCTGGTTGTACAAGATCTTAAAGATGATCATAGTCAAGTGAACTTTCCATTACATCTTGTAATGAGGATTGTGCTACAGATAAAGGGGTTAGGTACTGTGGAATCCATGTATCTACCAACTCACTTGACTCGCACTGATCCCAATAACACTTAATACAATTTTGACAAAAACAAGCCATCTCTCATGTCCATATGGTCCATGCACTCACATTTACGCTTTGACCTGAATGTATCTTTGAAGAATCTCTAATTGTTTGACTTTCCATTCTATCTCCCACTATGCCCTCCTCAACCAACCAAAAGAACCTACACACTTGTGAATCAAGTGTCCCTCCTCATGATAGTGGATAAGTACACCAATCCACAATAGAATGTGCATCACTGAATGTTGCACCACCTCTGTTCTTCATTTGTTCCTTAACCAAAGCTCTCTTCACACATGCACTTGCACCATCATGCTCACATTTTCCATGCGAGCTTTGAAAAAATCCAAATATGTGGTACACCCCTCTCTATATGCATCCTGATCAACCAATAAAACATGTGAGCATTCTTGAATTGCTCTATGCTTTTATCTAACCAAATCAAATGTTGACCCATTCCAGTTCCTTTTTCTTGCAAGAACTCAAAAAAAATTCAAAACAATTTTGTACAAACTCGAATGAATGAGATCTATCATCACTCATGTAAAAATGGTACTCCCTGATTATCTTCCTGTCCTCTTATGTACTATTAGGGGCATGCCTATATGTTATGTGGACAAAAATAGAAATTTGAATAGAATTATAAAATTGTGATTGAACTTCATTTTGTGGTTGCAATGTGCAATTTTCAGCAAAATCAACTATAGATATAATAGTTCTAATGGGGAAAGAGTCTTTACACATCCTAAATTGTTGATCCAACCACTACGACCTATGGCTATGCCTTGCATACTTATAGAAAAGATTATTCTTAAAATCTGAAATAAAATCAGCAATACTTACCTCTCTTGCAACCAACTTGCATCTAGATGCCTCACCTCCACTCTTCAATGTGTATTTGACTGTCTCATACTTGTTTTTCTCAACAAATTTGTTACCAAAATCATGATCACTGTCTTCATGAAAGAATGTTACAAACTTTGATAAACCACCACATTGCAAAGGCGTTTCATTTAAATAGTCATTTCTATAAAATAAGCAACCATCACCTCTAATGCATAAAAATGAATCTAACAACTCCCTGGATGACTTGGTAAGTTGCACTGCATGACACTCTTGCAACATTTCATCAGTATGCATAGTAGAATGCATATGGCATAACAATTCATGATACATTGAAAACTCAACATGGTATTTACAATAGCATGTATTACGAACCTTAATAGGAACACAATAAAATGGCTTGCAAGACTCAAAATCCCTTTGTGAGATTTGTAAATGTGGATGTTCTTGAAAAAATTGTTTGTACAAAATTTCAAGAAATGTTTGGGATGTAGTGTAGATCAATTACCAATTAAGTAACTAAAGATCCTTACATTCGGTGATACTCTAGGTGGGAGTTAATGACGTATTTTAGATGTTTGCATTTATCAGTTAACTTTATCAAAGCAGTGACCTCCTACAGAAGCCCGTATATCCATTTTGAAAACACTATCTGTTTCCATTCTTCTTGAGAGTGCTCTATTCAATGTTTTACGATTTAAGTTTAATTAAATACAATTTTGTCTCATTAAAAGAGCCTTTCCCAAATGATGGCTTACTAGTGAGGTCTTGATCACTCTACGAACAACCCTTTTATCCTTTTCCTTACTAGTCTTCCAATAGAGGTTAGAGCATTAAAAATATTTTTTACAATAAGACTATTTTTTTTTTTTTTTTTTGTGAGATGAATCTTCAATTTTTTTTAATAATGGTCCCATTTTGTAAATCTTAAGTAATTGCACAAAAAGTTGGCATTGT